>CAUYUJ010002573.1:81160-88202 GCA_963575745.1 Prorocentrum cordatum | reverse complement strand
ATCATCATCATCATCATCATCATCATCATCATCATCATCATATTCATCATCATCATCATCATCATCAGCAGCAGCATCATCATCAGCATCATCATCATATTTATCTTCATCATCATCAGCATCATCAGCAGCATCATCGGCATTAGCATCATCATCACCATCACCATCACCATCACCACCACCACCACCATCAACATCATCATCATCATCATCAGCAGCATCATCATCCTCATCAGCATCATCATCATTATCATCATCATCATCACCATCATCATCATCATCATTATCATCCTTCTCCTGCTGCTCGTTGTCCTGCTCCTCCTGCTCCTCCTCCTCATCCTCTTCGTCCTCCTCCTCCTCCTCCTCCTCCTCCTCCTCCTCCTCCTCGTCCGCCTCCTCCTCGTCCGCCTCCTCTCTCCTCCTGCTGCCCCACTCCGCCCGCCGCTTCGGAGCTGCTTCTCCCGTGGGGCGGCGGCGACTGCCCCTCCGTGTTGTGCGCGTCCGCCCTCGGAGTCCAGGAATCGGGTCGGGCGAAAGGGGGGGATAGCAAAAGGGGGGTTTGAGAATCAGCTCCCGTAGCTGATTTTCCCGGCGCCTCCCGGCGACGGAGGCGCCCATGTATCGAGGATCGGGCCCCTCGGTGGGGCCGACACCAGCTGCATGCAGCAGATTTCGTAACCCCCCCCTTTCCCAATCCCCCCCTTTCGCCCGACCCGAAGGAAGCCTGCCTCTGCCACGGCTGAATCTGCTGCGAAGCTCTGGCCGGACCGCATCCCAGGGGCCAAAGCACGCACGACCTCCAGGCAAACGAGGGTCCGGGTCCGCGGCGCCTGGCCGGCCTCTGGCTCTTGCCCTGGGGCCTCCCTGAGGAGAGCCCTCGCCGCCTGTGCTCGGTCCCACTCGAAGTCCTGGCCAGAACACGCCCTGGGGAGGACCCGAGGCTGCTTCTCGACCCCGGGGCCAAACCTCGCCACGTTTTGCAAACGTCAATGCGGATGAGGTCGTTCGCCATCGGCGGCCTCTGGAGGCGATTCCTTCGGGCCCCGGGGGCCGTCACACCCTGCGTGCAGGACGGAAGTAGCGTGCCCCTGGGGAAGGGGTCGAGACCTCGGGGGCCCCCAGGCTGAGCAAGTCATTCCGTCCAAGGTCTGTGCTTTCACCATCCGAGGTCTGCGTCCGTCCGTGGCGACCAGGAACCTCCAAAAACGCCCGAGGACCTGCGACGACGACGACGACGACGACGACGACGACGACGACGACGACGACGACGACGATGAGGGGGGACGATAGGGGGGACCGCCTGAGGAGGGGAAGCATCGAGCTCGAATCGGCGAGACATCGCCGATGGATCGGCGATAGGCCACCGACAGCGAATCCGCACGTTCCCAGGTAGGGTGAGCTGTCAGGTCACTGACGGCGATGAGTGGGCTATCGGGAGTCGGGGCAAAATAGCCTGGCGAAGGACCCAACCATATGCAGTCGTGAGCACTGCCATTGTGAGCACCGTCTGCGGTGGAACTCCCCATGGGGCAACGCCCGCATGCGGGCTCTGTCGCTGGTGCCTTCAGTGGAGCTCCCTGTGGACCCACGAAACGCGAGAATGGGTGTGCCGAAACGGGCGTGTCGCCAACGTGCGGGCTGCGCCACAGTGCCCTTAGGTGGAGATCCCTGTGGGGCCACGAAACGTGTGAGGGGTGTGCCGAAGAGGAGGTGTCGCCCACATGCGGGCTGCGCCACTGAGGCCTTAGGTGGAGCTCCCTGTGGGGCCAGGAAGCTTGTAAGGGGCGTGCCGAAACAAGGATGTCGCCCACATGCGGACTGCGCCACAGTGGCCTTAGGTGAAGCTCCATTTGGGACCACGAAGCGTGCGAGGGGTGTGCCGAAACGGGGCAGTCGCCCACATGCGGGCTGCGCCACTGTTGCCTTAGGTGGAGCTCCCTGTGGGGCCAGGAAGCTTGTGAGGGGCGTGCCGAAACAAGGATGTCGCCCACATGCGGACTGCGCCAGTGGCCTTAGGTGAAGCTCCCTTTGGGACCACGAAGCGTGCGAGGGGTGTGCCGAAACGGGGCAGTCGCCCACATGCGGGCTTCGCCACTGTGGCCTTAGGCTCCCTTTGGGACCACGAAGCGTGCGAGGGGTGTGCCGAAACGGGGCAGTCGCCCACATGCGGGCTGCGCCACTGGTGTTTAGGTAGAACTCCATGTGGGGTCACGAAACGTGTGAGGGGTGTGCCGAAACATGGGTATCGCCCACATGCGGGCTGCGCCACTGTGGCTCAGACGGGGCTCCCTGTGGGGCCAGGCATCTTGTGAGGGGTGTGCCGAAACGGGGGTGTCGCCCACATGCGGGCTGCGCCACAATGGCCTTTGGTGGAGCTCCCTTTGAGACAACGGAACGTGGAGAGGTGTCCCGAAATGAGGGTGTCGCCAACATGCGGGCTGCACCACTGTGGCTTAGATGGAGCTCCCAATGGGGCCACGAAACCTGTGAGGGGTGTGCTGAAACGGGGGTGTCGCCCACATGCGGGCTGCGCCACTGGGACCGTAGGTAGAGCCGCCTGTGGGGCCACGAAGCGTGCGAAGGGTGTGCCGAAATGGGGGTGCCGCCCACATGCGGGCTGCGCCACTGGGACCGTAGGTAGAGCCCCCTGTGGGGCCACGAAACGTATGAGGGGTGTGCCCACTGGGACCCAGGGTGGAGCTCCCTCTCGGGCCACGACACGCGATAGGGGTGTGCCGAAGCTGATGGCGATGATGGTGATGATGACGGCGATGATGTGGACGATGACGGTGATGATAATGACGACGATGACGATGATGGTGAAACTGAGGCTGCGAATGATAATGATAAGGATGATGATGACGACGACGATGATGATCATACTGATGATGATGCTGATGCTGATGCTGATGCTGATGATGCTGATGCTGATACTGATGCTGATGCTGATGCTGATGATGCTGATGCTGATGCTGATGTCGCTGGTTATGATGATGATGTTGATGATGATGCTGATGCTGATGCTGAGGGTGGTGGTGGTGGTTATGATGATGATGATGATGCTGATGATGATGATGATGACGATGATGATGATGATGATGATGATGATGATGATGATGATGATGATGATGATGATGATGATGCGAGGAGGAGGAGGGAGAGGGCAACGGGAGGAGGAGGAGGAGGAGAAGGAGGAGGAGGAGGAGGAGGAGTCACGCAGGGCGCTGTCTCTTCAAAACGAGGCCCAACACCACAGGATGGTTTGGAAAACAACCTGAGCCAATCCCCCCCGAACGTTGCCCCTGAGACGACGGCGACGGCGACGAGCAGCAGCAACGACGCCGACGACGACGCCGCCGACGACGACGACAACGGCGGCGGCGGCTGCGGCATCGGCGGCGTGTCCGAGCGGTGCTTCGGCTCCAAGGTCGTGTTGTAGGGGCTGAAGTCCTCGCGGGGGGAGGCCGGTCCGAACCTTTGCGACATCTGGCTGCGGCCACCACGGGCCCCAGGCCTCTGGCGGAGCTGCTCTCCTCCGACTTCGGCCTCTGGCGGACCTGCTCTCCACGGAGGAGGAGGAGGAGGAGGAGGAGGAGGAGGAGGAGGAAGAGGAGGAGGGAGGAGAAGGAGGAGGAGGAGGATGAGGAGGAGGAGGCGAAGGACCAGGAGACGGCCGATGGCGGAGACAAACGGCGGCGCCCCGTCCTCGCTCTCGCTGGGCGCGCGCCACGAGGCCCCCGTCGGGCTGATGCCCGGGCCGGAGCCGCCCGAGGACGAGAACACGGCCTCCATGGCGGACGCGCGCCAGCCCCCACGCGCGCCTCGCGCGCGACGAGGCGCGGGCGCGGGACTGCGCGGCAGAGCTGAGGGGGAACCATGGGGGCGGGAAACCGGCTCAGGGGAGGATACATCGACCTGGAATGGGCGACGCGTCGCAGATATATTTAGGTCGGGCATGTCCTCCTACCGGCTGACTTTGGACGGAAAATCCGCCGACCCTGTCGGCGTGTGGCAAACGTATCCTGGTCTCGTCATCTTGCGTGGGTCGTCGTCGCCTACGAGATCGTCACGTCGGCTCCAAGAGGGGTGGTCGGCTCCCCTTGGGGAAGGGGAGCTGCCCACGACACCGCCACGTCGGCTCCAAGAGGGGGAGTGGTCGACTCTCCACTGGCGAGGTGGGCGGCCGCGACCCGGGGGGGCGGAAATCAATCTGCCCCCCCCTGGACACGGGGGGGAAGCCAATCTGAGCAACGTCGTAAATTACTAGAAGGGAAGCCCCTTCTCTTTTATCCCTTCCCCCCGAGAGAGGGGAGGGGGGAATGGTGGTGGGGGAGGGTCCGACCCGGATACCCGGGGAGGGGGGGGGCGCACCCGGGCGGCTCCCTTCGGGGCAGGATAGTGGCCGCGACGCGGAGGGGAAGCCAATCTGAGCAACGTCGGTGTCTACTCGAAGGGGGGGGGGTCCCGAAGGGGGTCCCAGGGGGGGTCCCAGGTCAGAATACCACCCTCCTGGAGCCCATGGCCCGCCCTCTCCCACCCATTTCCGTCGAGGGCCGAGGCCTCCAGGGTCGGCAGCACCGGCCGTAAGGCCGTAGCAACCAAAAATAACCCAAAAAATTAGAATCCAAAAAAATAGGCAACACATAACATAAACATCGTCCCGAGAGTACTTTTTGAGGGTCGTGCCCGACTTGAAGCGATAGATTGGCGACAGGACCCCGACGGCGAAGCCGCAGGCTCCTTGGCGGGGGGGGCCACCGGGGCCCTTCTCGCCGAGGAGTGGGCGATCGGGGGTCGCTGCGTCCTCCCCCGAGCCTGCCCTTGGCGTTGCCCCTGAGGGGCGGGGCGCCCCTGGCTTTCGGGCCACGTGGTGGGCTTGTCTGCCGCCGCCACCACCACGAGTAGGAGGGGAATGGGGGTCCTCCTCCTCCTCCTCCTCGCCCTCCTCCTCCTCCTCCTCCTCCTCCTCCTCCTCCTCCTCCTCCTCCTCCTCCTCCTCCTCCTCCCTCCTCTCCGTCCTCCTCCTCCACCTCCTCGTCCTCCTCCTCTTCGTCCTCTTCCCCTTCGTCCTCCTCCTCCTCCTCCTCCTCCTTCTCCACCTCCTTCCCCCCTCCAACTGATGGAGGTGGTGGTGGAAAACGGCCCCATGACCCCGAGCCCATGACCCTGAGCCCTGACCTTGGGCCCATGACCCATGCCGTTGCCCCTGGGGGGGGGGCGCAGCTGGCCTTCGGCCCCCGCAGTCGCCTCCGGCCCGTGGCGGCCGCTCGGGACGAGCCCGGCACCCCCAGCGAGCACCCTCGAGGAGAGGCGCCGTTGATGGACACCGCCCCGGGCTTCGAGACCTTCAGAAAACTGCCGAACACGATCGAGAACTCCAGGTTTCAACGGGCGAAGAGCGGTATAAAATAAACTGTTTGCCGTCGGGGACACCTGCCCCAGGGCGGCTGGAAAGTTTATATATATATATATATATATACCCTTACGGTGGCACCGTAGGGGTATGAACTTTCCAGCCGCCCTGGGGCAGGTGTCCCCGACGGCGAAAAAGTTTATGTTATACCGTTCTTCGCCCCTTAAAGGTTACTTTGGGAACTCTGGGCGGGCTGGGCTGACAGGCCCCTGCCGGCGATGAACGGGCGATTGGGGAGCGATGACTCCCCCCGAGCCGATCTCCCTAGAACGCTGCCTCTGATCCTCGCTCGAGCCTCCTCTCATAGCCACAGGTTGTATAGAATAAGCGTCTCTGCAGCTGTGCACGGCTGGCTTCTTCTTCGCCCGCTGACTCCCAGCGGTTGGGGGTCGGTGCGTACGGCAGGCTCCTGTCGTGCTGACTTCGGCGGGGGTTTCTGACACAGCGGCCATCGTTCAACCTTGAACGATCGGCCGTTGCCGAAGCGTGAGCTCGTTCAACGTGGGTCCATTCTTTGAGCAGGGACCGACCGTCCCGGCATTCCTATGGTCCTACCACGAAATGTTCTTAGAACCCAAGAATGTTCTAAGAACCAAAAGGGTGCTCTTAGAACATAAGCCCGATGTGTTAAAACAAATTAATCTCAACCAGACATGTTCTAAGAGCATTTCGTGGAAACCACAAAAGGTTCTTAGAACATTGCTTGGTGGGGCTATAGGCGAGCCGGGGCGCTTCGCCACTGCTTGAATTCCTGGGCGTTCCACGTTGAGCCGGTGGCGGGGTGGCCGCCAGTCGACACGGCGCGAATCTGCCGTGCCCCCCTCACGCTGCCGCGGCGGAGTGCCGGCGTGGCACGCCGCGGCCGCTGGCGCGGTGCCCCCGCGCGGCAGGCGCGCGGGACGGCCGCGGCGCGCGCGCGCGCGCGCCGGCCTCGAGCCGCCGCGGTCACCGACGCCGACGCCGTCGGCATCGCCATCGCCGTCGACGGCGTCGGCATCGCCGGCGTTGGCGTCGCGGTCGCCGCCGTCGTTGGCGTCGCAGTCGCCGTCGCCGTCGCCGTCGCAGTCGCGGCAGCGCCGTCGGCGTCTGCCCGTCGCCTCTCGTCGTCGGCGTCACCTTGCAAGACATCCAAAAGATTGATTTTCACGATTTCGGCTTCCAAGATTACGTCGTCCCCATCGCACTTCAGGACCACATCCCCAGACAAGTGTCGAAACAGTGGCGAAACAGTGGCGGACGAATGTCTCCCAGGGCCCGGCACGTGAAAACCCCAGGAGATTCGGCACTTCTTTCTGGTGCTCGAAATTCTCTCTGGTGCTCAAGGCTAGAATAGGTTGGAACATCACAACTCCAGGAGCCGTTTCCGACCCCAAGGGCCATGGGAGATGGATCCGGGGGCGACAGACTAGAAGCCCACAGGGAGACTGTCGGGACCCGAGGGGCTGCGGATGTCAGGGGTCGCCGTCGTCCTCGGCGTCGGCGCCGCTGGCGTCGGTATCGCCCTGGCCCGGGTCAACGCCGCCGTCTCCGCTGAAGGGGCCCTGGAACACACAAATAAATAGACACAAATAACACGATTCCCCATATTCTTCCATATTTTCTGGGTTTTTGTCTCCCCCCCCACTTCCC
>CAUYUJ010002573.1:61160-78660 GCA_963575745.1 Prorocentrum cordatum | reverse complement strand
AGCCCATCCGCCCTCCTCTGGAAGACCTCCCATGGGAAATCACAACTCGCCATCGCTCGGACGTCCACTCCCTGTGCATTTTTCAGCTTCGCGCGTGTCCTTTTCGCAAGATGGACCAAAATGCTCCTTGATGGTCCCTGCCGAGAAAATATGCACACGTCCGGGCGATGCCAAGACAAGAACTTTCGAGCCCATCTTGCCCGATCGGTCCGCGAGACGTTGGCAATATGTTTGCAGAGTCTTTGTCGCCGAGGCGCTCTCCTCTGACGTAGCCTTTCTTGCTCGCGACGTGCCTCTTTGGGGATCTCGACACATTCCCAGGGGCAAATGCCTCACTCTGAATCGTCATTTCGCGCCGCTCATGCGGCACAGAATACGAAACATTGGCCGTCGGCGTTCCGTGCCATTCCGTGCCGTGCCGTGCCGTGCCGTGCTGGCTCACCACTCGTGCTCGCGTGCGGTGTCTTGCCGCTTGCGCAGCGCCTCTCTGCACGGTGCAACGTTGCGCCGCGTGGGCCTGAGGGGCACGCAAGAAGCCGAGGGCCCCTGGAGGCCCACCCGGCCGCCAGAGGCGCCGATGGCCTCTGGAGGCCGCTGAGGGCCGCCGAGCCCTTTTTTGCTCGCGACGTGCCTCTCTGGGGATCACAACTCGCCATCGCTCGGACGCCCACTCCCTGGGCCTATGGGCGAGCCAGCACGCTTCGCCACTGCTCGAGAGGCGGGCGCCCTCCCGAGCGGCTCGGGCCGTGCCCCTGGCGGGGGCGGCCGCCAAGCGGGCAGGCCGCGCACCTTCCTGGGCAGGCTGGAGCCATCGGGCCCCCATCGGCGATCAGTGGGCGATTGGGGGTCGATGCAGCCCCCACGATGCCCCCCCCATCGTTGCCCCCGAGGACCGGAGGAACCGGAACGAGCCCTGGACGGGGGCCTACCACGAATTGTTCTTAGAACCCCAAAATTGAAAGGGCCCCAGGACACACAAATAAATACACACAAATAAATATACACACACACACACACACACATCGGGACCCCATCGGCGATCAGTGGGCGATTGCGGGGCGATGCAGCCCCCCCTGTGCCCCCCCTATCGCAACAGATCCGACGTCGGGATCTGTTCCATGCGGGCACCCTGGAAGCCTCGACCCACTCCCCAGGACCGGCTGGTCGCCCCGAGTCGTTCTGCGGACGGCCCCGAGGCCCGGCGAGGGCCTCCAGAGGCCGAAAACGGCGAAAGACCTCCGCCTTGATCTTTTTCCATGCGCTGGATCTCTGGGCCGCTGCCCCCCAGGAGGAGAAGGAGGAAAAGGAGGAGGAGGAGGAGGAGGAGGAGGAGGACGAGTGGAGGAGAAGGAGGAGGAGGAGGAGGAGGAGGAGGAGGAGGAGGAGGAGGAGGAGGAGGAGGAGTGGGAGGAGAAGGAGGAGGAGGAGGAGGAGAAGGAGGAGGAGGGGGAGGAGGAGGAGGAGGAGGAGGCGGAGAAGGAGGAGGAGGAGGAGGAGGCGGAGGAGGAGGAGGAGAGGAGGAGGAGGAGGAGGAGGAGAGGAGGAGGAGGAGGAGGAGGAGGAGGAGGAGGAGGAGGAGGAGGAGGAGGAGGAGGAGGAGGAGAGGAGGGAGAAGGAGGGCTCCCGAGGGATCGACACGAGCCCTGGCCGGGGCCCCCCCGAGGCGGGAGCTCTCTCCCGCGCGACACGGCCCTCGCGCCTGCGAGGGCGGCCGCCGCCAGCGCCCTGGCCGCGCGCTGGCCCAGCGGCGGCGGCCAGGGGGCGGGCAGGCCCGCGCAGGCCGCCTCGCTATGGGCCGCGGGGGCGTGGAGGGAGGCCTCCTCCTCCTCCTCTTCCTCCTCCTCCTCCTCCTCCCTCCTCCTCCTCCATCCTCCTCCATCTCCTCCTCCTCCTCCTCCTCCTCCCTCCTCCTCCTCCTCCTCCTCCTCCTCCTCCTCCTCCTCCCCTGCTTCCCATCGCGGATCGAGGTGCAGAGGGGGGGGTCGGAGGATCGCGCCGCATCGCCGCTACCTCGGCGATGCATTGCCGCTGCATCGGCGATGCACCGGCCATGCATCGGCGACGTCGGCGTGGAGAAGATCGAGCTCCGCATCGAGCCGCATCGCGGACGCATCGGCGATGCGGCGCGATCTTCCGAGCAGCGGGCTGCGCACGGGCGGCCTTCCCAGGCATGTCCTGGGTCGGGCCTGACTGGCGGGGCCCGGGGACACAGAAATAGAGAGGCACAGAGCCCAGGATTCCCAGCAATTGCTCCATAGTTTTTGGGGTTGCGTCACACCCCCCCCCCCCACGCACTTCCCATGTTTCCCCAATGTTGCGGGGGAATCGACGATTCATTGTGTCATTGTGTTTTGTCCCTCCTCCTTACAGCGGGCTGCGCACCGCGTGCCCTCCCAGGCATGTCTTGGGTCTCGCCCGTCTGGCGGGGCCCAGGGACACAGAAATAAAGAGGCGCAGATCCCAGGATTCCCAGGAGTTGTTCCATTCTTTTTGGGATTTCCTCTTCCCCCCCACTTCCCAGGTGTCCCCAATGCTGCTGGGGAATCGTCGATGCATTGTGTCTGTGTTTTCTTCCTCCCTCCGGAGTAAGGCAGCGGGCTGCGCCGGACGGCCCTCCCAGGTCCTGGGACCCCCCCCGAGTTATGAACAAAATCGCAACGGAACAGGGCAGTTTTTAATACATGGGATTTTTTAGTATATAGGATTTGTAATGCATGATTAATTTAGGAATGAACTTATGCATGGCCTCACCGTTGTTTTTCATACAAAATCCCTGCATTTTTTATGCATGATCCACACGCGGAGCATGTCTAAAAAACGGCACTGTAGGCTTTTCGCAAGGTGCGGCCTCTGGGGGGCCTTGCGGGCCCTCGGGACCATCAGAAAACGAATCGGGATGAAAAGCTGGTCCCGGGGAACGGGTCCAGACCGCTCTGGGGGTCCACGTCATGAAAAATTCATGTCGTCGGGGGACTGGGTCGGGCACGTCCTCCTACAAGCGGATTTTGTGAGACAAGTGAAGAGTAGCCAAAAAACAATCCAGATCACAGAAAATCGCACCCCGACTAGTTTTGTAAACATTCTTGAACGCTGCTCCTGTAGAGGGACATGACCGACTCAAAGGTAGTCCCCGCTGGCCTCAGCAGTCCCCCCGAGTGCAGCAGGAGCTCGACTACACGAAAGCCTTCCTCAAGAAACCCAACCCTGAGACCCCAGGACGTCCCCTGCTTTTTGGTCTGGGAACGTCACGCCTCCCACAGCAAAGCCGTCGGAGCCCACGAAAGCCAGGGCACCCTCGAGGCAAGCAGGGAGCTTCTCGGCCTGTGCACCGCGACACCGCATTGGTCCCCGACACCGCGGGGATCGTTCAACCTTGAACGATCAGCCGCGGCCGAAGCGTCAGATCGTTCAGCATCGACCGCCTGCGGCGTTCAGGGTTGAACCCCGACGGCGGCGTCGCTGCCGGTCGACCGACCCGGCGCGCGCACACCGTGCCCGGGGGGGGGGGGGGCCTCTGGTGGCCTGCCAGGGTTACCTACGGCAGGTTCGTGTCGTGCCGACCCCAGCGTTGGTTTTTGACACCGCAGGGATCGTTCAACCTTGAACGATCGGCCGTCTCCGCAACGTCCAATCGTTCAACATCGACAGATTCTGGGCCGCCGTCGGCGTTCAACGTTGAACGTCGGCGGCGGGGTCGCCGCCGGTCGACACGACGCGAACCTACCGTACGCAGGCCGCCCGCACGCCGCCCGAAGCCTTGCCCAGCGCGGCGGCCGTGTCCAGGTCCACGCCCTCTCAGGGCCTGCACCCTGGGGGCAGGCCCCCGTGGGTGATGGCGCGGCCGCGCAGGCCACCCCGCGCGGAGCGCCCGCGAGCAGCGCTCCGCATCCACGGGGCCCCGGCCATCCGCCGAGGTGTGTCTGCTCCAGCCGCGGCCCCAGACCCCCGAGGTCATGATTTGTTCATGGCGTCGACTCCCAGCGGTCTGGACCCATTCCCCGGGACCAGTTTTCGTCCTGAATCGTTTTTTGGCGGGCCCGACGGCCGGTCAGGGCCCCCAGGGTCCAAAAAGAATGAAAAACATCACGTCGTAATTCTTTCATAACTCGAGGGGGGCTGGGGCCCCAGGGGTGCCGACCCCTCCTCCTGGGGGTATCCCTGCGTCCCTGAAGCATGTCGGATGGCCACACGAAGCCCCCGAGAGGCCGACATCGAGGCAGCACCCTAGGGCGGAACAGGCATCAGATCGCCGGAGATCTGGGATGCGCAGCCCAGGGGAGAGAGGAGGGAGGAGGGAGGGAGGGAGGGAGGGAGGGAGGGAGGGAGGGAGGGAGGAGGGAGGGAGGGAGGGGAGGGAGGGAGGGAGGGAGGGAGGGAGGAGGGAGAGGGAGGAGGAGGAGGGAGGAGGAGAGGAGGAGGAGGGAGGAGGAGGAGGAGGAGGAGAGAGGAGGGGGGATGAGGAGGAGGAGGAGGAGGAGGAGGAGGAGGAGGAGGAGGAGGAGGAACGAGGAACGAGCTAAAGAGGCAGCGTCTGCTCACAGACACAGCTCTACCTTAGAAGGAGGAAAAACCCAGTCAGTAACCCCCAACCAGGGCCACGCCAGACTTTGCGCGGTTGCCCCCCAACTGGCGGCAAAGGGCCCTCCGTCAGCTGGGGGCCAAGTCTTGGGGGTCAAGGCAAGGGGCCCCGAACGCCTTCCCTACCTTGGCGGACTCGTAGGCCCCGCACCGCCGACACCAGACGACCGTGCCCGTGGCGGTAACGTCGTGTCCACCAGGCGCGGTGACCCTCGGAGGCCCGGTCTCGCCCTCACGGGCAAGCGCACGCCCAACCCCCGACGACCCCGCAGGGCCCAGGCCAGGCGAGGCCCCGTCCACAAACAGCCCCGCAGCCCCCCCGCCAGGCGCCCCAGCCCCAGACCACCCAGCACCCGCAGACCCAACAGACGCCCCCGACAGGCGGTTGACGGCGGCAGCTTCGAGGACTTCGGCCTGGAGCGAATGGATGGCCGTCGGACGGCACCATCGGTCGGTGCCCCCTGCCAAGTGGCGCCGAGCCTCGGGAGTTCGGGCCGATCTTCTGCACAGCCGACAGAACAGACGACCCCCGACCTCCGCTAGGTCGTGCTCATGGAGGAGCAAGCCTATTTTTGATGATGCGGGTTTCGCTCTCCGCGCGCCGGCCGCAAGCTCCGTGGCTTCGGCCCAAAGCTCTAGCAGGCAGCTCCGCTGGACCGCCCAGCCCAAGTACTTAGCGTATTGGGCGGCCGCGGGGAGACCCTCTCTGTAGAACCTCGCGGGCACCTGGGGGACCTTGATCGACAAGGCCTCCAGCTTGGCGAAGAAATCCGCCCACATATTACCCACGAGCCAAAGGTAGGGAGGGGGCGTAGGGTCCCCCGGCGTAGGACAAAGATAACGTCCTCCTCCTCCTCCTCCTCCTCCTCCTCCTCCTCCGTCATGTGGGCAGGGACCCAGGCGAACTGCGGAGGCTCACGCTGCAGCCTAACAAGCTGCCTCCACACGCCTGGGTATGGGGCACTGGCGCAGGTGACCTTTCCGACCTCCCCGTCACGCCAGAGCTCCCCCTCCTGAACAAAACCGAGCAAATCACTGACCAGCAGCCTGGCCGAGGTCATATGCTGCAACGCCCTCAGCCCAGCCAGCCTTTCGGCCCGTCCAACTGTCTGCCGTGCACCTGCGAGCCCGCCATACACCGCGCGCACGGGGACTCCATTGGCGTTCAGCATGACCGCTGACCAGCCGCACCGACGCAGCTCTGGGACATCGTTGTGATTTCCAGAGCCGTCGGTAAAAACACCGTCGCTCCAGGATTCTTTGGGCGAGTCCCAGTCACCCCAGAAAAAGCAAGGGGGGGCGCTCGGCAGCTGCGGCACCTCAACGTTTGGCCACCGCGGGATTCTGATCGAGACAGCAAACGAATCAAGATTCTGCGGCCCTTCACCAATCCGCCCGATCGAGCATGCCGTCACGGGCAGCCGCCAGCATCGGGTCGAGGCCACGGTCCTCTTCATCCTCAAGCAGACGCTGTGTCAGCGCAGAACACTTGGTGAAAGCATGGCCTGACGTCTCGGCCTCGCGCGGACAAGCTCTACACCTCTGTTCGTCACACAGACCGCGCTTTTGAAGCTTAGCATTCGGCCAAAGAGAATCAGACCACAGGCTGCGGAGTGCTCCCACCCGACCCGCCCCCGTCACCGACGCCGACCTCCCCCCCCCCCCCCACGCACAAGCGCGAAGTCCTCTAGGCCAAAGCGGGCGGCTCGGCGGTGCAGCAGAATGGTGCTCAGCAATCTGGCGCATCTGTCAACGCTGGATCCCCAGCCCCAGGAGATCCCGGCAAAATCGAGGCGGTGTGGCCAGGAGCGAAACCACAGGACCCTCATCTGGCTTGATCATGAGCGGCGGAAACATGACCCAACCGATCCGCTTGAGCAAGAGGATGACTACCTTGAGCGGGCCTCGTGTTGACGCCCGCGTCAGTTTGTCCTCGCCAGTCTCGACCCTTGCAGCAGCGCGCGACAGGCACGCTCCATCGCACCCGGGCCGATCTCCTGCTGCCAGATCACTCTCGCATACTACATGAGCGAATCGACCGTCACCGCGAAGATCGGGTCCTAGTACGGGTTCTTCTGGCTGACCAGGTCGAGCGCGATGCTGCCTCCTCGGCCCTTAGCACCTGCGAGCCGCGCGGCCTCGGTGCGCATCGCAGCCAGCTCGGAAGGGCCCACTCCACCCACTGCGGCGCCGTGGGCCGCAGCTGCGACGTCATGCCGAGGACCCTGGCGGACGACGCCTCCGCGCAGTGGGCCGGCGGTGACTTGCAAGGGGCGCGTGGGCTCTGGGAGGCAGTCAAGCGCTATAGGCGCGACGTCGAGGACGTGGGGCTGGTGCTGCAGGTGCATATGTCTGGCTACGCGGCGTCGACGAGGCAAGGGAAGGTGGCCGCCGAGCCCTTCGCCAAGCGGGTCAGTATTGGGGCCTGTCAGCACACGCGCAACTTGGGCCACGACCTCAATTGGTCCAAGGCGCGGAGGAAGGTCGCCAGGAGCAGGCTCAAGAAGCTGCGGTCACGCATGCATTGGGCAGTGAAGCTGAAGCGGGCTGCAGGTGCCAAGATGTCGTGCCTGTAACCGCTGGAGTGCCGTGGCCGACGCCACTACCAGCACGCCATCGAGTGGGAACAGCCCGCGAGGATGCCCTAGTGCGCCACGTAGATCTTCGAGAGCGAGCCTGGTCGTCGGCCACTCGCCGAGACTGTCTCACCGACTGAAGAGCGCGGGCAGCACGCGCAAACCGATGTCACTGAACTGCCACAAGGCCCTCGGGGCAATGTAGGCCTGGCCGACGGCAGCCCGCTCCTTGAAGCTGGGCGCGGCCTTGCGAAGGTGCTCCACCCCCATCCTCGGCAGCCCGCCCCAATTGGCAAAATCGGGCGGTCTCGCCAAGGGTGGCTCATCGTGGCAGGTCCAGACGTCCGTCCACTCCTGGAGATCGCTGCCCACTATATGGCGCGGGCTGCCGCGCCCGGTGGCCCTCCGCGCCTCAGCTGCCGCTGGCAGCCTGGTGAACCCAGGCGCCGCCCTAGCGCATCCGTCTAAGCTCTTGTCGGCACAGTTGCGCCACTCCTTCTCGCGCTCCCTGTTGTAGCTCCTGGTGAGCCGCTGGGCGTCGTCAACGATCCCCTTGGCCTGCGCGCCCCGCAGGACCTGGCCCACCTGCGCGAGGCCTCCGTCGAACCACTGCACCGCGTCAGCGGGGGGCTGGCTCTTGACTCGGCCCGACTTCGCCACGTTGCCGTAGTAGCGGTGGGCCCCCGGGAGCAGCTCGGCGACCTTCTCGATGTTGCCCCTGCCGCGATGCTCGTCTCCGCGCAGGCTCGGTTCCGAAACGTGGGCGCTGCGATGGCAGTCTCCTCCTCGACTACGCACGGCGCCGCGCCCCCCCCCCCCTCCCCATGGCAAGCCGAGCGCCACCGCGCCACTTCCCACAGCGCGTAGGTCACAATCATCTGCTGCAGGACCTTCATGGCATGGCCTAGATGCGCGGGCACTGCGATGGCAATCCCCATCAGGACCGCCAACTACGCCGCCTTCATCCCCCCCAGTCAAGGCCAGCACCGCCGCCCCGTCCCTCAGCAGGTGGGTAGTGCACTTCCACCGCAGGCCCTTTCAGCGCGCGGCCTGTCGCCAGGCTCGACCGCCTGCGCGGCAAGAGGCTTCTTGCCACAGATGCGCCTGCGCCTGCCCCCCACGACGCGCACCCCCCCCGGCCAGCGCGCCGCCCCTCATGGCCGCCCGACCCCGCCCACCGCCCACGCCGCCCCTCCAGCAGCGGGGCGCTCTCCGCGCCTCACGCCAGCGGCAGCGCCAGAAGCATCCCCCTGACGCAGGCTCGCGGCGACCGCGGTGCCAAACGGGCCCGCGGGCATCGTGACAGCCACATCGGCCACGACCTCGCGAAGTACTCGGCCTGCCGCAACACGCCCTGGCCCACGTGGCGACGTCGAGCCTGGTAGCCCTGATGGCGCACCAGGACTTCGCGCTCTGACGCCCGTTGCGACGCTGCCTAGTTGCCGCGATGGCACAGTCGGACTTCGCACTCTGACGGCATGGCCCCCACCTCAGGCACGCGCCCTCCTGCAAGAACCCGAAGGGCATGCGGCGACCTCTGCGGCTCCAACGGAGCTGTGAGTGCACCACTCGGCGCTGAAGCCCCAGCCGACGACCCCGTCTGCCTCGTCGTTGCCCCCCAGCCCAAGGGAGGGGCACCCCTGACCATATGGGGGGCGTACTGGGCGACCACCCCGGCGAAGAAACCAAACCTGAAGTCGTCGAGCATGTGGGCATAGGGCGTGACGACCAGGGTCTGAATCCCTGCCCCCGCATGCCCTTCGGGACTTCGCCCAACCCAGCAGCCTCCAGCAACTTGATGAGGCGACTGCGACAGTCGCCCAGGTGCTCCGACCACCGCGCCGCCACCATGTGCGCATTCACCTTCGGGTCGTGGAGCGTTCTCTTGCGGGGCGGCTGTCATTTGGGCGGGACAAGCTTTGCGCGGCCTCGCGCCCCCTGCCCACGTGCTGCCTCCTCCCCTCGCCCACCAGGTACCAGCGATCACAGAGCTCCGCCTCCGCCGCGCTGACCACTGCGTCCCAGGCTTGCTCCAACTCGCTGGAATTGGACGCGCTGAGGGCCTGCTGGGGCGCCGTCTCCCACGCGCGCCCGCGAGGGTAGTGCGCCGCCCCCGCCGGCGCCACCGCCGCGGACCCACGCGGCTCGGCTGCCACCCGCACATCGGCCTCGCGGTCCACCGTGGAGACGCCCACGTGGACTGGGCAGCGCGGGAGCGGCGCCGCGTCGGCGGCAACCCTCGCCCCCCTCAGCCTGGGGTCGAGGTTCGGGGCCGCGATGACGCAGTCGAGGGTGGGGCCCTCGACCCCCTGCCAGCAAGCCGGCTCCAACGGCGCAGTGGGGGGGCCCCGCGCCTCCCCCAGCCATGGGCCCTTGAGACCGTCGATAGCCAGATCCCAATCCCCCAGGGCCACCCAGTCCAGCCCTCACGCGTTGAGCGCACGGAGGTCGGACCTCAGCTCGTGGGCGGCGGTGTCGCTGCTGTCGTCGCCCATGCCGACAGCGTGCCCCAGGTGCACCACGACATCGATCAGGCCCCCCATCACCCCCCAGTGGACATGGCCTGCGAGCATCCTCGCCAACTCGAGGGTCGGAGCGGGCACGAATGGCGAAGCAGTGACAGTGATGACGTTGCGCGTGAGGAGCGCCACTCCACCAGACACCTCCAGCGCCCCCTCGCCTGTGGCCTGGCCTGGGGCACGCAACCCGCGGTTGCCCAGGCCGCGCCCCTGGCCTTGCAGCGAACTCAACATGTCACCGCGGGCCCTGCGCTCCTGCACCGCGAACAGATCCCTGACAGAAGTGTCGGCGAGGTACTCCGCCAGCCCTCTCCCGCATGAGACAGTGACCGTGGCCAGCACTCCTTCGACGGTGCTCGACTCACCCGCCGTGCCTACTGCTGCTGTAGCTTGCGTCATTACAATTACAACGAAAAGACAAACCTCAACCTGCACCTTCCTGCCTTAGTACGCCCTGTAGGCCCACTGGCGAGCAGCTGCTGCCATCTTGTGTGCCAATGTCCTGATGGCACGTTCGTCCCCAGGAACCTCCACCCCTGCTTCGCTGAGGCTGGCCCACAGCGTCCCGATGGGCGCCTTGTCCGCGGCACACTTGAGACGCTTGGGGCCAGGCGCCTGCCCCCCAGCTTCGCCAGGGACCTCACCAGGAGCAGGCCGAGTGCGCTCATCAGCAGGTGGCGGGGCCAACACCTTCTCGGCGAGCTCTGGGTGGCCCAGGGCGCGTTCCGTGACCTCGCCCGTGGCGCCGGGCTCCTTGAGCAGCGCCGCCAGGCCCTCCAAGTTGAGGTCAGGGCCCTTCTCAACGGGGGTATCCTTCTCGTCTGGCGGCTAGGGAAACACGGCGTTGAGGTCCCGCATCTTCGCCTCCAGCTCCACCTCCTCGACCCGCAGCGCCTTGCCCCGCTCGCGCTCGTCCTCGGCATTGGCGACCACCTTCTCATGCTTGACGATCCTATCCTGCTTCGCCTTGAGCTTCCTCTGCAGCGCCACCAGCTGGATGAGGACAGGCTTCTTCGAACGGACCTCCTCCAGCAGTTTGGACCTCTGCTCGTCCAGCCTGTCAATGGTGTCCTTCTTGTACTGCGACGGCGTTTGGATGCCCCGCAGGCTCCGCAGCTCCTCGTCGAACTGCTCCAGGGCCTTGCGTTGGGCTTCATTGGCGTCACCCCTTGCCTTTGTTGGCAGCCCGCAGCACTTTGACCTCCGCCCGCGGCCTTGCCATCTCCTTTTGACGGATCCTTGGGCGACCTGCAAGTAGCTCGGTCGAGCCCCGCTTCCAGCTCCACCAGCAGCACCTGGGCCGTTGGGCGGGCGGCGACGAGGGACCCTTTTCATCCCAACAAACCCTCCCAAGGAAGGCCACGGCCTTGTCGACCCCGCAGAAGTGGCACTGCTTCTTCGCCCCGAACGTGACGCTCGGCATCCCGAGCTGGGGCCCTCGCTCGTACTTGCAAAACTTGCAGTACCAGTCGGGCGTCGGCTCGGTGCGGCCCCCAGGCGCCATGGTCCCCCGCCCGTACCCAAGAGGTACACATCAAGGCTGGCCACAGAGCCACAAGCCACGACGAGCGCGTGTTCACCTGCGGGCAGCAGGAGGCACCCAAGGACCTGAGGCGGATCAGGCCGTGGCGAGAAAAGTTTGGAACTGGCCGCGGACTAGCGGTATCCGCGGCTTGCTCCCAGGGGGAAAAGCAGCTTGAGCCAAAATGGCGACGGAGGAGGAGGATGACCAGAATGAGGAGGAGGAGGAAGAGGAGGAGGAGGAGGAGGAGGAGGAGGAGGAGGAGGAGGAAGAAGAGGGAGGAGGAGGAGGAGGAGGAGGAGGAGGAGGAGGAGGAGGAGGAGGAGGAGGAGGAGGAGGAGGAGGAGGAGGAGGCGTGGCCCGCGAGGCCGCGGATCTGGGCACGTTTCCCCGCGCGCGCCGCCTCGCCAGCAAGCGCGGCCAGGGCGCGCACGGCGTCGGCTGCAAGGCCGGCGTCCTCGCGGACGACTGCCGATCCGACGGCCTGGACGGCGGCGCCGGCTGCGGCGTCGAACGGCGGCCTCGGCGTCTTCGGCAACGACTCCGACTGCACGGCGAGGGTGTTGCTTAGGGAACCCATGGATAAGGAATCCAAGGTCTGGGAGCTGGTGGAGCATCACGTGAGGCTCGGCCGTGGATGTTACCGCCGCCCTCGTCAGATACGGATTCCTCCAAGGTCTGTAGCCTCCTGGACCCCGCCGTCGTCGGAGGGCGCTCACCGCCGTCGTCGTCGTCGTTGTCGTAATCGTCGTCGTTTTCTACGTTGTCGACGTCGTCGTCGATGTCGTCGCCAACGTCGTCGTCGAAGTCACGGACGTCGTCCTCGACGTCGCCCTCGGCGTCGCCACAGACGCCCGGACCGATCCCTGAGCGCGTTTTGACCCAGATGTCGAGGGAGCCTGGTCTGTGGCTGCGAGGGCGCTCCGTGGAGGCCCACCTCAGCTCCCAAACGCGCCCACAAGCACAGGGAAGTGTATGCGGTTGGGGCGCTCGTCGGCGCCCCTCGGCGGCCACGGGCGGCGGCGAGGCGGTCGCCTCAGTGAGCGGGCGCGCGCGCAGCGAAACACGGGCGCGACGACGACCCGACGTCGTTCGAGGTGTCTTGGACGCTATTGGCCACCCCTCTCGGGAAGGCAGGGACGCCCTGCTTGCGCGGAATCGGCCACCAGGCAAGCGCCCTTGGACCCCCGTCGGCATCATCATCATCATCATCATCATCATCATCATCATCATCATCATCATCATCATCATCATCATCATCATCATCATCATCATCATCATCATCATCATCATCCAGCCACATCTGTGGCGGCGACGACACGGCATGGACGACCCCCGATGGCCTGCAAGGGTGCCCGGGAGGTATCCAGAGGCACACGGAGGCCCACAAAGAGCAGACGTGGTCACAGCAAGAAAACAATCCTAACGGCGCGCGCAGTGGGGGTGTCGCGATGGGGGCCGTGTAGGAAGCCTGGGGGGCTTCTCATAAGGCAGGGCTTCTTAGCAGCCATCACGGCTCCTCGGAAGCCCTCTCAGAAGCCTCCAGGCCATTCGAAGAAGGCACCTCGCCTCCAGAAGCGTTCCGCCTTCTTGGAAGGCTACACCCATCCTCGCGCCGCCCACCCTCGCACCAACCGTCCCCGCCCCTCCCCCTCGGAGCAGGGCAGGGCGAGACAACGGCAGCTCCCAGTCGGGACCTCTCCTGGGGCCCAAACACGCACAATCTTTCCGAGCCGCGTCCAGCCGTGGCGACTATAGGGGCCACCCGACGGCCAACTACCGCTGTCTCAACTGGCCCTCCCCTGACCACCCTCGATCCAGCGATCCTCCGTCGATGGACCGACGGCGGTACCACTAGCGCTGCCCGCGCGCGTCCTCGGTGCTCGCGTCGGGCTCGGCGGCAAGCACGGCCGGCACCGCGGCCAGGAGGCCGAAGACTGGGTTGCCGCAGTCCCTGCGACGCCCATCGCTGATGCCGTCGACGCCGCACTTTGTCGCCGTCGCGACGCTGGACGACGGCGGCGGCGGCAGCGGCTGTGGCGGCGACGGCGCCGCCGCCGCAAGCTTGCGACGGCGGCGCGGCCCTCTTCATGCCCACGGCGGAGCTTGACGTGCCCCGCCGAGGCCCTGGCAACGCCTCTGGCAACGAGGATGTCGACAGCGATGGCGACGGCGACCGAGACGGCGACTGCGGCGGGGGCGACGGTAGCAGCGGCGACGGCGCAAGCACCGCCATCAACGGTGGGCCCGGCCTCCTCCACGCGCCCCCGCTGGAGCGGACGACGCCGACGAAGACGTCGGCAGCGACGCCGACGGCAACGGCGGCGGCGGCGACGGCGACGGCGACGGCTACTTCGACGACGGCGACGGCGCCGTCGACGCCGCCGTCGACGACGAGCGCGGCCTTCTCCACGCGCCCTCGCCGGAGCGGACGTGCCCGAGCAGCCGCCCGCAGAGCCACCGCGCCGTCGGGCGGTGCCCCACCTCCGCCGGCCCGGCAGCGTGCAGGGCCCGCAGGGCGCGCAGCTGGCTCGCCAACTGCCTGCGGCGGGCGGTCGCGGCGACGACAGCGACGACCGCGGCAGCGTCGGCGGCGACTGCGGCGGCGTCTGCGGCGGCGGCGGCGACTGTGGTGGCGGCGGCGACTCGACGGCGGCGACGGCAGATGGCACGACGGCCGCCTGCGGCGGGCGACGGCGAGGACAGCGACGTCAACGACGACGACTTCAACGCCGAAGGCGACGCCAACGATCACGACGACTCGATGGCGGCGCCGGCGGTGCCAATCGAAATGCTGTATATATACATAGAGAGAGAGAGAGAGAGAGAAAAAAAAAAGAGAACCCAAACAAATGACAGGAGGGGTGAAATATAGAAAGGATAAAAAGAGATAGAGAGAGAGAGAGAGAGAGCAAAGGATCATATGTTAGCCAGCGTAGACGCCAAACAATATACATATGGCCATACATGTTGTGCAATCTACGTCGAGCAATCGATGCGGCGCAATCGATGTGGTGATAAATAATACTATATATATATATGTATATGTTGTGCAGTCTACGTTGGCCAATCTATGTCGTGCAATGCAGGCTGTACAATCTATGTAGAGCAACATAGTGGTGCAATGTATGTGGTGAAATCTCTTGCACACGATTGCCATGCAACGGAAGGACGGGGACGGTGTGAGGTGCCACGGGGCGGCGGAGACGGGCGGCGGCGAAGGCAACAAGCGTGTCGATCGACACCCAGGCCCAGAAGCAGCGGCGAAGGAAAGCAGCGACGGGCGTCGACGGCGGCAACTAGCGCGGCGACAGACACCCACCGGCGACAGACTGACACCCAGGCCCAGAAGCAGCGGCGACGGACGGCAGCGACGGGCGTCGGCGAAGGCAACTAGCGCGGCGACTGACACCCAGGCCCAGAAGCAGCGGCGACGGATAGCAGCGACGGGCGTGAACGGCGGCAACAAGCGCGGCGACTGACACCCAGGCCCAGAAGCAGCGGCGACGGACGGCGTCGACGGCGGCAACAAGCGCGGCGACTGACACCCAGGCCCAGAAGCAACAGCGACGGCCGGCGACGACGGTCGGCGACGGCGGCAACGAGCAAGCCGGACCGACACCCAGGCCCAGTTTCCTTAGAGCAAGAGGTAAGAACTCGTAATTGCAAGCACTGCTCGAGGAATGTAGATACATTAGCAGGAGACCATAAGGGGTTCCACCTTGACATCCTCCTCTCTCCTCGTCCCCTCTCGCCCCAGGACAGAGGGAACGGGCAGGATAATGACGAGGACAAGGGAGAGGACGACCACGTCGACGACGAGGACGAAGAGGACAACAAGGAAGATAAGAAGAGGGGATGGGGGCGGAACCCTCGAGGATGAGGATACAAGAAACGCGTCGTAAGCGTAAACTGCCTGAGGGCTGGGCTCATCTCTTGGATCGGCCATGGACCCCCTCCAATGGCATGCAAGGCGTCACCGAGCCGCTGACATGTCTTCGCCGTCGCCTGCTGATGATTGGGCACGACCGTGGGGGGTGACTCGCCCAGGGAGGAAGCATCGACCTGGAATCGGCGATGCCTCGCCGATGATCGGCGATGTGCCTCCGTCTGCGAGGCTGTCAGGCTGCTGTCGGCGATGCGTGGACGATCGAAGGTCGATGCGTCTCCTCCGAGCCCACCCCCTTCGCTGATCCTCGTCATCCGGCAGCCGCTCGGGACGACTACGACATCCTCCGAGCATTCCCGACGAGGCGCGGCTAATGGAAGCCGCCCCGGCTCCGACAACTCATGAAAACTCGAGAACACAATCAAAACAGCCCGATCACTCTCGAAACTCTGGCGCGGAATTGGACTGCCATGCGTGACCTGCCCCAGATCAGGAGCATACCGTAGACGGATCTACCGTTCCTCCGACATTGTACTGCGCCGAACGCAGCGGCTGCTCTGTCTGTAGACGTCCCCACCCCGAATGTGTCGATATACGTAACGGCACCCAAGACTCTTGTGGCGAGAAGGCGAGAACGGTATTTGATATAGGCCCCAAGTGTTGCTCTTCCAGAATCAGGTAGACTTAAGTCGGGCACGTCCCTCTACAGGAGGAATATTCAAACATAGTCAGAAAATAGTCCAGGGACGATGTTTGGACTACTATTGGCTAGTTTTCAATATTCTTGACCATCTTGCATTTTTCTCCTAAGATGCGCCTGTGCCCGACCTAAAGGTAGACTTAGGTCGGGCATGTCCCCTACAGACGGATTTTGGACGACGAATGAACAGTGTCAAAACATGCAAGATAGCCAGAAATAATAAAACGAAAATCGTCCCCAGACTATATTTAGATGATTGATGAACATTCCTCCTGTAGGAGGACGTGCCCGACCTAAATGTCGACTTGGCCCTCCAAGTGCAGAGGACGGACCGCCACGCGGCCAGGGCGGCGGGGGCGGCGGGCACTCCGCCTGTCTTCCAGCGCGTCCGCCGTGCTCGCGCCGCCGGGGGCCTCGGGCGGCAGAGGGGCTTCGGCGGCCTGGAGGCCTGGAGATCGGCACCGGCACCAACACGGAGGGGCTGCGCTGCCTCCACCGCAGGGCGATGCTCATCCTAGATGCCAGTGCTGGTGTGAATCTTTCGGCCGCCCGTCCAGGAAGCTCGAATAGGTTCACCATCACCGAGATGGGGGTCATCTTTTTCTCGGTGGGGGCAACCACCGATGTATGCCTAGGTTGCCTTACTTCGCGCATCTCGCCCCGCGCTGCGCGACCATCTTCGCGCCCTCGCGCCGACGCAACGCGCCGCGGCCCTGGAGAAGGGCAGCTCTCCGGCCCACGCCGCGACGCGCGCTTCTCTGTGCGCCCCTTGGGTGGCCGCGGTGCTGGTGCCGGCGCCAACCGCTGCTAGGGAGCTGGAGACGTGCACACGCGCGGCTGGGCTCACGCGCAGGACACCCTGAGGCCGTGTGCTGGGCACACGTGTGGAAGCCCAGCGCGCCCTTGCCATAGTCAGGAGGAAAAAAAACACACAGACACAATCAATCGTCGATTGCCCCGAAAATATAAGAAAATATGGGAAGTTGGGGGGGAGACAAAAACCCCGAAAATATGGGAAGCTATGGGGAATATTTTCATTTGTGTGTATTTATTTGTGTGTCCTGGGGCTCCTTGCCATAGGAGGGCCGAGCGCTGGGCAAACAGCGCGGCCACACGTGCACCCAGCTCCCGCCCCAGCGGCCGGCCGCGCCACGCGCACCCGCGCGGCGGGCGGCCGCAGCCGGCCGAGCGAGGAGGGCGCTGCGAGGGCTGCGGCCGCTGCGCGTGCCGGCTCGGCCGCGCGTGCCCGGCGACCGCGCCCGACCGCGCCCCGGCATAGAAGCCCCCGCGCGCTCGGCCGCGCGCGCGGGAGTGCTCTGGCCAGCACCTCCTCGCGCGCGCGCGAGGGCCCGCTCGCGGCGGGCGCCTTGTCCTGGACGAGTTCGCGCGGCGGGGGCAGAAAGGCACGCCGGGAGGCCTCGGGTCGCCCTCGGCCCCCGAAGGCCCCCCAGCCTGGCCCCCGGGGCCGCCCGAAGCCGAGTGGGGCCGAGGAGCGACCCTCGGCGGGAGAGGGCCGGAGCTCCCCGGAGACCCCGCAGTGAAACAATCAAGACATCCGACTTCTGGGGCCGCCGTCGACGTCCTCGTCGTGTACAGCACCGTGCTGGGCACGACGAGGACGGCGGCGGCGAGGAGGACGGCTTCGCCGAGGAGACTGGCAGGGGCAGGGACGACAAGGAAGAGTCGCTGGGGAGGAGGGGAAGGGAATGAGGGGAG
>CAUYUJ010002573.1:53660-56160 GCA_963575745.1 Prorocentrum cordatum | reverse complement strand
CCAGGAGGGGCCGCGCGGCGCCTGCACCGACGCCAGCAGCTCCTCCGCGGACGCGCGCACGCACCCCGCGCGGCGGTCTGCCGCCGTGTCCTTTCGCGGGAGGGAGGGGGCTGACGAGCTCCTCCTCCTCCTCCTCCTCCTCCTCCTCCTCCTCCTCCTCCTCCTCCTCCTCCAGGAGGAATCCGACGCTGCGGTCGCCCTACCGCCTCAAGGAACGATGGCAGGCGGCCGTGCCCTCGCACGAGGGAGTCCCATCCCGCCGCTGCCCCCTGCTCCCGCTGCTGCTGCTGCCTTTCGTTGCGCTGCGCTGCTGGTGGGCTGCCCGCTGGAGACAGGGGAGGGGACGAGGGGGTACGGGCACGACCGAGGAGGGGAGGGGTGATGAGGGCGTGGGGAAGGAGGAGGAGGAGGAGGCGAAGCGGCATAAACCCAATACGCGTCAACGATGTTACAATAAACCTTCCCTCCAAGATTCCCAGTCACAAGTTCTTGAGAGATGTCTGTCATTGCGGGAAATACCTGTTGGAAGATAAACGTGTGAGACTCCCCGATCGTGACAGAAAAACCGTGGGACTTCATTCAACACCGCGAAGTGTCAACGTAACTGTTGCGCCCTGACAATCCTAAATCGTGAATCCAATCTTGGGGAATTGAACTACATGACTCCTATAAAATGCTGCAACCTTTGAAACGAAATTGCGAAACATCAATGCCAAAAAAACACTCTTTGAAAACGAACGCCCCCCATCCGCGAAACTGCTGCAATAGTTGAAACACATGTGCGCGGCGCTCAAGCGAGAACAACATGTTGAAAAAAACACCCTCCATCCGTGAAGCTTTCGCAACCTTTTAAAAGGAATGCGCGCGGCGCTCAAACGAGGGCCGAATTTTGAAAACGGCCCACCCCCCATTCGTGAAACCGTTGCAAATGCCAAGCTGCAGGACCATACACGGTGAGGAAGTATCGAGCGAAGCGTCTGGCCCGCCCTACCCACCCGTCTAGGGGTGCGACAGGAAAGAATTGCTTACACTTGCCATCGCTCGGACGTCCATTCCCTGTGTTTTTGTTCGGTTTCGTGCGCGGTTTTTTCGCCAAATGATCAAGGATGCTTCTCGATGGTCCTCGCCGAAGGAAACATGCACACGTCCGAGCGATGCCAAGTACAAAGAAAAACATGGAGGACTCCGGAATCTGGGCGATGCATTTTTGTCACACCGGGCGCTCTCGCCCGATGTCGGGCCCCGGGTCACAGATCCTTCCTGGTCGAAAATACAACTAAAACGTATGGTCCAGGGCTCTGGTCGTGACCTCTCGGAGACGTTGCAACCTGCCCCGCAAAGCCAGAGCTCAGGTGCGGAGGACGTGGAGGCGTGGTCCAAGAGGTGGACGTGGCAGCCAGCGTGGAGGTGGCGGAGGGCGTGGAGGAACCGGTCTGGTGGTTAACAGTCGAATGGACTTTGAGCCAGACACCTCTAGTGTATGGGACTCGGCTCGCCGTCGAAGGCGGCCGAGTTCCGTTCACTTTAAAGGGATGTGTGCATATATATATATATATATATATATATATATATATACGCACACACACACTCGTAAGCAATAGGCAAGCGCGGCGGGGCAAGGGAGAGGAAGAGACGACGCGACCCGACGCTGCGCGGCCCCCCTTTTGCCCAAAGCCGCTGCGAGCCACAGAATGCTCGTCGGCGGCGCGAGCGAGCGAACGACCGAAACGATCCTCTCCTCGATCCTTAAGAGGAAGGAGGGGAAGCAAGAGAAGGAGCGGTGGAGGCCCGAGAAAGATCCCAGGGCCCCCGAAACCCAGCGGGGCTCCCGCTCAAAATAAAGATGGCGCCAGGTACGACGGGTAAAACACGTCTGGATGCGTTTTCGGGGGTCCCACAACCGTGTGGTGACGGACCGCGCGGTGATCTCGAAATCCTAAGAGACCTCACCGCGCGGTCCGTCACCGCACGGCCTGGGAACCTCGGAGCCCTGGTCGCCCGAGACGTCCTCGAAGAACGACCCGAGTCCCAAGACTGTGCGGCGACCCCGCGTCCCCACTGACCACCACGGTGCGGTCATCAATCACACCGTTGGGGGGTCCCCAATGTCTGCCGCAACGCCCCGTGGGGACGAGCCAAAGAGCGGAGGCGCCGCCGGAGGAGCCCCTCCGTCGAGGCTCGGTCTGGGGTGCCGGCAGTGCCAACCTCGGCACTCCGCCGACTGCGGGGAGGGAGGAGGGAGGCGAGGGGGGGGTGGGGCAAGCCAAATGCGGTCGGGCCATGGCTGACATCCTGCTCCTCCCGCTCATCCCTTCCCTTTGTGCTGCCTGTTCATTCTGTGTCCGCCGACGCGTGTCACATCGGAACTGGAACTCCAGAGAGGACCCCATCGCGTTGCACGGTTTCCCCCGGGGCCGTAGCGACCCGACGAGGAGGAGGAGCAGGAGGTGAAGGAGGGAGACGGGGAGGATATGGAGAAGGAGGAGGAGGAGGGAAGAGG
>CAUYUJ010002573.1:40000-53560 GCA_963575745.1 Prorocentrum cordatum | reverse complement strand
GCCGCCGCAGAGCCGAACTATGACACGGAAGCCGAGGGGAAACGTTCGGGGAAGACCGGCTCCGGGGGAGAAGCATCCACCTGGAGTCGTCGACACATCGCCGACAGATCGACGAGAGGCTCCTCACAGCAACTCCGCAGGGTTCTGAGCGGGGTGGGCTATCGGGCCTCCATCGGCGATCAATGTGCGGCTGGGGGCCGATCCCCCCTGAGTAGAAGAAGACAAAACCACATAAACATACACTTTTGGCGCTTCGCGCGAATTTCTTGGATCCGTGCCGGACCCCCCTCCCTGGCGCGCGGAGCGCGCCAAGGGCGGCGCCGGAATCGCCGCCAGGGGGGCCCAGCGCGGATCCAAGAAATCCGCGCGGAGCGCCAAAAGTCTATGTTTATGTGTTTTGTTCTTCTTCTTCGACTGGACTGTCCCCCCTGAAGTTGCCCCTGAATCGGAGATCCGGGATCAAAGATCGTCCCCACGCGGCACGCTGGGGGCGTTGCGGAGTGAGAACTCTTTTTGATCCGCGGGTCGAGAGCGCACCTCTTCCTGTCGAAGCTAAGCGGGCCGCGCACAGCTGTAATTAGCAAAAGGGGGGCAGAAGGAGTGGCCTCACGTCAAGGCCAGGAGGGGGCAAAGCCCCGGAACCAGGCGGTGCCGAAGACGATGTGCTTGCAAAGAAACGCCTTGAACAGGAACCCGGCGGCGAAGTACCAGAAGCCAGAGTGAGAAACACGCCCTCGTTATGCCCTGCGCACCCTGCACACCGCGGCCGCCAGGCTCCCCCATTTGGGCCCCGGTGCTCCCTGGGTTTCCCGCCTCGCGTCCTCGGCGAAAGGCATACGGCGGCTGCAGACCGCGGCCACCAGGCCCCAAAAGGGCCCACGTGCCGTCCCGCGCTCTCGGGCATGGCTCGAAGCAACTGCTGCTTGGCCCAACGTTCCCCGCGTTTCGGGCTTCCTGGGGGGCGGTGGTGGCTCGTCGCCGCGGCTGAGTTCCTCTCGAAATTCTGGCCGGAGTGCACACCAGGAGAGGTCTGGGGGTCGACTTTGAGAGACCGAGCCGAGCCGAGATCTGCTCGCGTCGTGAAAACCTCAGGGCGTGACGTTCTCGGCACTTCTCGGACATTGAGAGCCCTTACAGGTCCCAGGGGGCATCAAGAAACGAGGATGGAATGAACAAGAATTCGTCCAAACCTTCGTGGGGGTCCACGACACTTCCGTGACGTTCATTTTGAAGTTCTTTGCTCTGTGCAATTGTATGCGATGGCTTTCCTTAGCTTTTGACCATCCCAGTAGACGTGCGACCCCCTTCCCCCGTAGAATCCTACACTATGGGCTCTGGCGGAGGCGGAGTTGGTTCGGCCCACGTCCGGCTTAGGTACGCTGAACCCAGTGCAAAATCTTACGCAGCACTGTGCATTTGATACGGATGAACATACTCTTCCGCCGAGTGCGAACTCACCCTACCTGCCCTTGCTGCAGAAACAGCTCACCCCCCGTTCTCTGGTATTCACTCTGCGCCGTTTATCACAACGACGAGCGGTTTCTGCGCTTCGGGGCACTTCGCCTCGATGCAACATCGCCTGAGGATGGGCTCACGCCGCGCACCTCGATTAACATGCGCGCCGTGGCAAAATGGTCACTAAACATTAGTAACGAGTTAGCGCTCCATGCGTTTACATTGATTTCGCATTGACTTTGACTTGCGATGTGTTGTATGTGTTCGACGTTGCTTTCGCGCCGCTTGTGCATTGAATTGCATTGCGCTGTGGTGCATCGGCGACAACGGTGGCGACGGCAGCGGCCACGGCAAATGCGGCGACGGCGGCTACGGCGACGTGATCGATGACGCTGGCGACGACGACAACGATGTAGCAGTCATCTTGATGTGAATGACCGTGTAGCAAGTTACCCCGCACGTCTTCTCCACACGGACGAGCTTACTCCGCCGTCGGGGGAGACGTCACCCCGCCGGTTCTTGCTGCAGCAGCAACTTACTCCGCGTCCTCTGACATTCCCTCCGCGCCGTTCTGTCACGACGGCGAGTGCTTTCAGCGCTCCGGGACGCCTCGCCCCGACGCAACGACGCAACATCGCCTGACGATGGGCACCTCGATTCACATGCGCACCGCGTCAGAATGGTCACAAACATGAGTAACAGGTGTATTACCAGATCTGTCTGTATGCATGTAAGCAAAATTAGATTGTATATATATATATATATATATATATTTATATATATTATTCACAGAGACGCGCACACTACATACTCCTGCGTATGCATACATGCACGCATCATGTCAGTCCTAGGCGGTAGCGCTTTAACGCACTGGCGGATTTCGGTCGCACCGATGTCGCAGCTCGCTTCGGCGGAGACCGCGCATACAACGCACAGCAAACCATGTAGCAGCATGGCGATCCCAAAATGAAGAAATTCGTTGCGATGGTCACCAACGAGGCCCGCGCAAGAATCGGTAGCGATCTTTCGGTAGCGACCGAACTTCACAGAAAAGCATCACGACGAACGGTGGACAAACGTTTGAGCATCGTGTGCCACGAGTCTAGTGCGAGACCACTGTGTGTCAGACACACGTTTGGTAAACGGTTGTCTAATGTTTGTTTTCAGCACGGGCGCCCGCTTGTTACCGTAACGCGCAACCATAATGTGCGAACTCTCATGGCAATTCGGAAGGCGAACGAAAGCAACTCCTGTATCGGCCACTGATTTTACATTGGCTGTGCCCTTGCGTTGGCATACTACCTGAAATATCCGTCGCTACCCGATCGTAATCGCTCTCTTTGGATTCCAGTCGCTCCTCCGATGCGGACCCCGGTACCCTAAATCTGCGGTGGCGATTCCTCACGGCTCCCCAATGTGAGC
The DNA here is from genome assembly GCA_963575745.1 of Prorocentrum cordatum. NCBI lineage: Eukaryota > Dinophyceae > Prorocentrales > Prorocentraceae > Prorocentrum > Prorocentrum cordatum. The sequence goes on along the minus strand of CAUYUJ010002573.1, from coordinate 50,683 downwards.
TCGCAGTGACGGGCTGCCAGCGCATGTAAAAAGAATTGGCAATCCTGATTTCGTAATAAATGGGAGGGGGTCTGGACCCTCCAAGACAAGCCATTTCAGACCTCCCCCGTGGGAGAACCCTCCAACACATCGTCCCCAGACCCCCCGGGCCCTCCAAGACAGCCTGGAAGAGACCCCCCCGAAATGAGACCCCACTCCCTTTATTACGAAATCTGGAGTAATCATACCTGACCGATGTTGGTGGACGGCCAGGCTCCAAACTCTGGTGAAAAAATGCCTGGCCGCTTTCGGCGGACGGCCACATTCCGGGGTCTGGGATCCGTGCCTGGACATTCACCGTGCACTAGAAATAAGGGCACCCACCAGCAAGAAAAACCTGTGAGCCCTGCTCCTGCAGGCTTGGACTGGGAACCAACAGGCTGGGATTCTGAATCCGTGGGGCGTCTGCAGCCAAGTGAGCCCCAGCAGGTAGGTCCAAATTCCAGCGTCGATTGGAGCCGTAGGGGTAGTGTTCTTAGTGTTCTCAAAGTTGTCGCATAGAAGCACAGACTGGCAATGCTCCCCTTCTCAATCCGACCTCGCCTTCCTGCTGAGGGGAAACGATAAGGTGATTCTCCTGCTCAGGGGCAGAAGCGTCGACCTGGAATTGGCGATGCATCGCCGATCGATTGGCGATAGGCCCCCCGATAGCGACTCGGGGCATTCCTGGGCGGGGCGGGCGATCGGGCTCTATGGGCGATACACGGAAGATCGCGGGTCGAGGCGGCCCCCTTGAGCCGATACTGTATCCCCCCAGCGTTGCCCCTGATTGGAGGCCTAGAAATGGGCACCACCACCAACACAGGGGGCTGCCTCCACATGGGGAAGATGATACTGGATTTCGGTGTTGGTGGAAGCACACCGCCGATATTGGTGTAGCCCCAAACCGTGGATCCGTGATCGTGCAGAGGACCGGTAACGCGCCCCAGAGGCCGAAGTCGAGGGAGACGCCCAGGCTGACAAAATCATGTCGTCAAAGATCTGGGTTTTCAAATCAAAGCTCGAGCCTCTGGCTGTCCGGGACGATCCCAGCACCCCCAGGAGGCTCTCGGCGAGGCGCAGCTGCTGGAAAGCACCCCGAGGCTGAAAAACAGCAGAGTAATGACGAAGACGCCCGAAAACCTTGAACCTCGCCTCCTCCTCCTCCTCCTCCTCCTCCTCCTCCTCGTTCTCTTCCTCCGTCTCCTCCTCCTCCTCCTCCTCCTCCTCCTCCTCCTCGTTCTCCTCCTCCTCCTCCTCCTCCTTCTCCTCCTCCTCCTCCTCCTCTTCCTCTTCCTTTGGAGATCTGGGTCCCCAAACCCCGCCGTCAGGTTTTCCTCCCAACGCCGCCCCACAGAGGTCTCCTCTCAGTCCTCGGGACGAGATTTTCATCCCGATATGTTTGATGACGGTCCTGCAGGGCCCCCAGAGCTTGAAAATTGCAAACATCGTTCGTCGTGGAGTTTGTTCACGACGCGAGAGGGTGTGGGTCCTCCTTCTCCCTCTGGCCCCCTCCTCCTCCTCCTCCTCCGCCGCCTCCTCCTCCTCCTCCGCCTCCTCCTCCTCCTCCTCCTCCTCCTCCTCCTTGGAAGCCCCAAAATCTCCACGAGAGGCGCGGCGCCGCGCCACTCCCGCTCTGGGCTGCCGGGGACCTGCGCCGGCGCGGCCAGATGGATAGGGGTAGGCAAGAAGAAGGGAGGAGGAGGAGGAGGAGGAGGAGGAGGAGGAGGAGGAGAGGAGGAGGGAAGAGGAGAGGAGGAGGAGGAGGGGGAGGAGGAGGAGGAGGAGGAGGAGGAGGAGGAGGAGGAGGAGGAGTATGAGTATGAGTATGAGTATGAGTATGAACCATGTGACAGAGTCAACTTGAGGAGGAGGAGGAGCTGAAGGAGGAGGAGGAGGAGGTGGAGGAGGAGGAGGGGGAGGAGGGAGAAGGAGGAGGAGGAGGGAGGAGGCTGAAGACTGAAGACTACCACGAGGCGGCGGTGCCCGCCTCGCTCGCCGCACGGGCGCGTGGGTCGCCTGGCGCGCCAGGCCCCCGCGCGACGCCAGCCACAGAGGGGGATACGCAACCTCCCGAGTGGCCGCGGCGGCACGGGGAGGGGGCCGAGGCCCTTCCTTGAGGTTGCTGCCCAATGGCCCTCAGGCCTGAGCTGGCTCGACACTCAGGGGAGTGCTGAATCCGAGCCTTGGAGAGCTCGAGCATCTGCATCCAGACACCCTCCATTAACACTGCTCGCCGAGTCTAGGAAGTCGTTCAAGGTCTCGTGAGCGGCCGCGGTGCCCTGGAAGTCCTTGAAGAAGGCAGCCAGGGAGGACTTCTTGGCACCGTCCTTCGAGAGGCTCACCTGCGCTGGGCCTCGGGTGGCGGCTGACCTCTGCGCCACCTGCTTGCCCCGCGCTTTGCTCTTCTTCTTCATCCTGAAGCCGTTGAGCTCATCCCGCGTCTCGGCTCCATCGTCCATGATCTCAGAGCTCGCACCTGACACGTCCAGCAGCTTGCACACCAGCGAGACGCAAGGTGAGGCAAGCTCCCTTGACTTGGCTGAACAGCAAGTTGTGGCAGCCACGTTGGTGCCAGAGCTCTTCCCCGTGTAGCTCAGCGCCTTGAACCTGTTCGAGACCTTCACTGTGTACTCCAGGTCGGTCTGAAGGTCCCCCGAGCGCTGGACAGCGCCCTCCTCGCACCAAGCTTGGAGCTGCCCATCCTGTCCCTCCGACTTCGCCTCCTCGCCGCCGTAGGTAAGGTCAAACCACTCCACACGATTGCTGTGGCTCCGCACGGCCACCGCCTTCTCTGTCTTGTCGAACGCGGCCGCGTTCTCCTTGTAGATCTGCTCCCAGACGACCACCGCGGGAAAGCACGGGATGATCTCCAGCTGCTTCGCGACCTCGTACCCGCACCCGTCCAGCAAGTCGTCGTCTCTGGGCCTGCCCTCCTCGGAGTTGACCTCGTAGGTGTTCACGCTCAGTCGACCACCTGCGGCTCCGATGAGGAGCAGCTCCTTCGCCGCTTTCTGCTCTTCTTTTTCTTTTTGACACTGTTGTTCAGGTTCACGTTGTCCATCTTCACGATGTGGCCCAGGGCCGCTGGACGATCTCCCTGCCAATGGGACGGGGGCTTGACCGATTTCGGCGACAACTCCGCGATCATCGTCCACCTGCCTGGCGGCGGGGACGGTGGCGCCGCATTCGACTGCGACTCGAGGCAGCCGACCATGTCCTGGATCGCCAGCAGCTGGTCCTGCTCCTGAGGCGGTGCTTGCGATGGCCTCGGGCGCGGCACCGCGTGCTTCGCCTGAAGGGTCTTCTCCACCGCCGCCGACACCGCCGCCTTGACAACTGAGCTGACGACCCGCTCGATGGTGTCGCCAATCCCACAGTTGAGCTCCTTCACCATCTTCTTCCACCTCCACGGCGCTAGCAACGCCTCTGCGGAAGCCTTGCATGGCATGAACGTCGATCAGTGTCTAGACGTAGCTCAGCTCGGGCGGGCCTGCTGATCCCCATCGTGCGCCCGCCCAACCCGGCGCCGGCAGGGCCCCGCACGCGCAGCCGCGGCGCCCCCCTGCCCCGAGAGGAACAGCTTGAAGAGGGAGGAGGAGGAGGAGGAGGAGGAGGAGGAGGAGGAGGACCAGTGCAAACCCAAGGCGCATCAACTTCATTGCAATAGACCCTCCTTCCAAATTCCCCCTGCATGAGTCCCTGCAGGGATGTACTTTCAGTGCGGAGGGGACCCATTGAACGACAACCAAATCACCGTTCCGAGGATTTCAGCGCCGCGAATCCACGTGACTGTTACGTCCCGGCGGTCCTGAATCGTGCCAGAGCGCTCTCTGTCTGGGACTTCAAAGCCGCAAACTGACGTGACTTTGTGTTCTGGCAGTCCTTCCTCGTGACAGAGTACCACTCCTGGGACTTCCCAATCGGACAAGTCCTTCAAACTGCTGCAAACTTTTAAGTCGCATGTGCGCGGCGCTGGAGCGAGAGGCACATATTGAAAAGGAAGGGGAAGGAGGAGGAGGAGAAGGAGGAGGAGGATGAGGAAAAGAAGGAAGAGGAGGAGGAGGAGGAGGAAAAGAAGGAGGAGGAGAAGGAGGAGGAGGAGGAGGAGGAGGAGGAGGAGGAGAAGAAGGACGACGAGGAGGAGGACGAGGAGGAGGAAGACGACGACGAGAGTCGGTCAAGTCGCGATCGTTCTATTCCTCAAGCTCGCCGTCTCGTCCGCCAAGGACCGTCAAACATCGAACGGGGGGCAAAACCAGCCAGGATCCACCCTGGGCGGGGCCAGAGGGAAGAAGATCGAACACGTCGCGCCGGCGCTTCTGTAGGCAGGCAAGTATGCCTCGCCAGTGGTTGATACGTAGGGAATCAGTTTACGCAGCTGGTTTTAGGTCGGCATGTCCCCCTACAGGCGGACTTTGGAGGACAACATTAAAGTATTCAAAGACTGCTCAAAAATTGCAAAAAGGGCGAAACATCGTCCCCAGACTATCTTGAACTATTTTTGGAGATTCCTCTGTAGAGGGACAGGCCCGACTTAAAGCTGGTTTCGCCAGCGTCTCCCAACGCCAACTGTGTCAAAGAAGGCGCTCGGCGGCGGGGCTGGAAGCCGGCCGCGCACGGCAGATCTCGCGTACCCCCCCTCTGGTGTCCAATCCCCCCGCTGTCGTTCGACCCGACTCTGGGGTTAGGTCGGGCATGTCCCTGTACAGGTGAAATATTCAAACACAGTTTTAAAACTACTCTGGGAACGATGCTTTGATCATTGCTTGACTATTTCGGCGTATTGTTAAATCTTTCTCATTTTTCGCCCAAGCTCCGCCTGTATAGGGGGACCTGCCCGACCTGACTCCCCAGAGCCCCGACGTCATGAATTTGTCATGACGTCGACCCCCAGCTTTCTGGACCCTTTCCCCGGGACCGGTTCTTCGTCCTGAGTCGTTTTTTGACGGTCCCGAGGGCCGGTAAGGGCTCCCAAAGGCCAAAAATAATGAAAAACCTCCCGTCGTGATTTTTTCATAACTCGAGGGGGTCTGGGTCTGGGGGCCGCTGCGGCCGCCGGGGCCGTCAGGCAGACCTCCTGGATGGCATATGCCGGCCAGGAGATGTGTGTCCGCCGGCAGGTCGTGCGACCCATCGGTGGAGCGAGAGCCTCGGTCGGCGGAGAGGGAGCGGGGGTCGAGGAACGAGGATCTGGTTTCCCTGAGATCCGACGCTCCAAAAAAATTGCAGCGGGCGATTGTTGGCCGATTTCGGTCTCTGTGGGGCTCCCGGCGGGCTTCGGGGAGCGCCAAGAAAAACGACTCGGGAGGAAACACCAGCCCTGGAGAAGCGGCCCGGGCCTCTGGGGTCCACGCACCAAAACACTGGAAGCGGCTGGATGTCTGGGGTTCTGTGCGTTTTCAGCTCTCTTTTGGGCCACCAGGGAGCTACAGGGGCCTTCGACGGAGGAGGGGGAGGATCGCGGATCGTTCATCAGGCTTCTCGGACCACGGGCCGAGGACCACGGATCGGGGCTCTTGGGGCGACTCTGGGCCACACTGTCGGACCTCGGAAGGCGGCGAGGGCGAAGAGAGCGACGAGAAACGACGACGACGACGACGACGACGCTGAGGATGACGAACAGCGACCGAGGGCAACGGCTGCGGCCGAGGGCGACCGAGGGCGGCGGATGGCGACGAGGAAGACAAGAAATTAACTCACGAGCGGCGAACGCATCCGTGTCCACGCCCTCGCAGTCTGGGTGGACACGCGGTCGCATGAAGGAGGAGGAGGAGGCGGAGGAGGAGTAAGAGTAGGAGTAGAACTAGGAGGAGTAGCAGGAGGAGGGGCAGGAGGAGGAGGAGGAAGAAGAAGAGGAGGAGGAGCGGTAGGAGGAGAAGGAAGAGGTGGAGGAGGAGGAGGAGGAGGAGGAGGAGGAGAGGAGGAGGAGGAGAAGGACGAGGAGGACGAGGAGGAGGAGGAGGAGGGAGGAGGAGAAGAGAGGGAGGAGGAGGAGGAGGAGGAGGAGGAGGAGGAGGATGAGGAGGAGGAGGAGGAGGAGGAGGAGGAGGAGGAGGAGGGGGAGGAGGAGGAGGAAGGAGGAGGAGCGAGGAGGGGGAGGAGGAGGAGGAGGAGGGAGAGGAGGGGGAGGAGGAGGAGGAGGAGGAGGACGAGGACACGATCCGCCCGGGGCATCGGCGGCAAGAGATGGCCGGCATCCACGGGGCCGTGGCCCAGTGTGGCCGTGGGTCCCACGAGCGGGGGCGAGGGCGACAAGGGCACATGGCCCCCGGGAGGAGGCGCCGCCGCAGGGGTTGACCTCGGTACCTGCACCCGTTGGGGGGGCCTCCTCCTCCTGCTCCTCCGCCTCCTCCTCCTCCTCCTCCTCCTCCTCCTCCTCCTCCTCCTCCTCTCTCTCCTCTCCTTCTCCTCCTCCTCTCCTCTCCTCTCCTCTCCTCTCCTCTCCCTCCTCCTCCTCCTCCTCCTTCACCTACTCCTATTCCTTCTCCTCCTCCTCCTTCTCCTCCCCCTCCTCCTCCGCTTCCCCCTCCTCCTCACCGCCCATGCGGCGGCGCCAGGCTGAGGGGCCTCTGTGGCACCAAAAGGCGCTCCGACCGAGGCGCGCGCGGGGAGGCCGAGAGCAACCTTTGCCAAGGGAGGAAGAGGAGGCGATGAAAAATAAATGGCAAAGAAGGGGATGAGGGATGAGAGAAATGGGACGACGATGAAAGAGGAGGAAGAGGAACACTTCGAGGTGGAGGAGCCGGAGGGGGAAAGGGATGGAGAGCACGATGGAGAGGACGAAGATTATAGGTTAGATGGGGACGAGAGAATTGGAAAGGAGAGGGGAAGGAGCAGGATGATGATGAGGAGGAGAAGGAGGAGGAGGAGGAGGAGGAGGAGGAGGGGAGACAAGGGAGGCGAATTGTGGGAGGGGGGGAGGAGGGAGGGGACCCGCGAGAGATCCGAAGGGAGGCGCGCAGGACGGAAGAAGGACGCGAGGAGTGTGGGCCTTCGCGGGACTCGGCCGCCCCCGCGCCCACGCACGCGCCGCGGGCGCACTCCGCGGAGAGTCCGAGGAGGGGGCGCTCTTCACTCACACGCGGGTCAGCAGCAGTGACCCGTCCTGCCCGCCGGTGACGAGGTGCCAGTCCTGGGGTGAGAAACACGAGCAGCATATCAGTGACACGCCGACCACCGCGGGGTCGGCGTGCTTCTGTCGAAGGAAAGCCAGGTCTTCGGACGACAACGAAGGGGTTAAACACGCTGACGAGCTCCCGACGGCGCCGAGTCCGGGGAACTGTTTTTTCCCCCCCGAAGGTCCGAGAGGAGCCCAGCGCAGGCCAGCACTTGGGACTTGCCCAACACCCCGCCCATGCCCATGCCCCGGCTGCTGTGCAGCTGCCTCCAGGACTCCAGGCACTCCATGTCCTCCAGGTTCCAGATCTTCATCTCGGACATCGTGCTGAGGGTGGCCAGACGCCCAGACGCCTCCAGGACGAAGCAGTAGCGGATGGCCGCCTTGTGCGCGGCGATCCTGTGCGACACGCGCTGCTGGCGCAGGTCGAACACGCGGAGCTCCCCGGCCTTCGTGCCGCAGAGGATGGAGCGCCGCCCCGCTGCCCAGGCCAGGCAGGTGTACTCTGGGGGCATCGCCGACGCGGCGTCGGCGCCCGCATCGTGGGCCACCAGCGAGGAGCCCGGGGGCGCCAGCGTGTCCCAAACGCAGAGCCCCGCGGCTGCGTGCGGGCTGACCCCGCCGTCGGGGTCCCCGCGGCGGCCGCCCGTCGCCACGACGCTGGCGGCGGAGACGAAGGCGCCCGTCACCGCCCTGGTGCGCGCGGTGTCCGTCGGCACCGCCACCACCGACGGCGCCGCGCGGCCCTCGCCCACCGCCCACAGGGACACGCCCGTCCTGCTGCCCACCCCGAGGAGCCGGTCGCCCGCCGCGTTCCACTCGAGGTGGCAGCTCTTCTGCTCCAGCGCCTCGGCGGCCGGCGCCGCCGCGCCCCCGCCGTCGGCCGCAGAGGCCTGCGCGGCGGGAGAGGCTTGCGCGGGAGCCGCGGACGGGGCGCCGCCGCCGCCGGCGTGCCGGCGGTCCTCCTCGGCGGCGCGCGGCAGGGCGCACCTCTCGGGCGGGCGGCGATAGGACGCGCAGGCGCGGAGCAAAGCTCCCCACCCAGGGAGTGCCCTGGGGCGTGCTCCGACCAGCATCGCGAGGTCGATGCGGCCTGTGGCGACGAGGCAACAGAAACAGAGACGGCGAGACCCGACATGGCCAAAAAAATTGCAGCATGGCGGACATGAGCGACCAGAGCCATAGACCCCATCTTTCTCCTGCACTCTCCGAGCCGGACCGATCTGTGATGTATCTCCTGGGGCCCGAAACGAGGCACACATCACCCGCTGTTGAACAACAAGTGCGACGCCGGGATCCCGGGATCCCGGGGCGGATCCTCGATCCATGGCCTCCGACCTTGGGCCGGGCTCGCCGAAGGCCCACAGCTGCACGGAGCCGTCCTCCGCGGCCACCGCGTAGAGCGGGCGCGACGGGTGCGGCGCGGCGCTGAGCAGACCCGCGCCCCGCACCGGGAAGGCCGCGTGTGGGCTCGGCGGCCGCCGGTCCGCGGCGCCCCCGGCGAGCGGCCCAGGGCCCCGCACGGTGGACAGGAAGCGGGCCACGTCGTCGCCCTGGAAGTGGCCCTCGCCCAGGGCGAGCTCGCCGCCGGCCGCCGCCGCCGCCCGCCCCCCGGCGCGGCCGAGCAGGAGCTCGGCGCACGGGTCCAGCGTTGGGGCGCCAGAGGGCAGCACGCCCGCCAGGCCCACCTTCAGGCAGCACTGGAGATAGGGCTCCACCTGAGCGGCGAGACAGGGAGGGGGGGGTTCTTGCGCAAGGCAGCACGGCAGCGTGGCACGCTGCATTGGGAACGAGGGCGCTTACGCGCGACCTTACGTGGGGAGCTTACGCCAACGTCGGCGCAGTCGACCCGGACCACTCGGCGCCCCGACGTCATGATTTTGTTACAACGTCGACAGCCAGAGGTCTCGACCCCTTCCCCAATATCGGCTTTTCATCCTGAGTCGTCTTGTTGACGGTCCCGAAGGCCGGTAAGGGCCCCCGGAGGCCGAAAACGAAAAAATCCAGCTGTCTCGACCCATTCCCAGGGACCGGCTGTTCATCCCGAGTTGTTTTTTGACGGTCTCGAGGGCCAGAAAGGCCCCCAGAGGCCGACAATTGTACAATTGTGAAACACTCCCCGCCGCTAGTTTTTCAGAACTCGAGGGTCTGTATGGACCCCGTATTCTTCCGCCGCTCACCTGCGAGTCGTAGCACCTCTAAAGGCCTCCTAGATGGGGTCGGGGTGGATGGGGTCGGAGGATCGCGCCGCATCGCCGGTGCATCGGCGATGCATCGCCGACGTGGCGCGATCCTCCCACCCCATCCCCAGACACCCGGCGTCTTGATTTTTTCGAGACACGGGCCCCCGACCTCTCGACCATTTTCCCGGGACCGGCTTTTCATCCCGAGTCGTTTTCTGACGGTCCCGAGGCCCGGTAGAGGCCCCGAGAGGCCGAAGACTGGGAAAAATCCCCGTCTCGATTTTTTTGAGACGCCCGATGTCTGTCTGGGCCTACTCCGACCCCATCTGGGAGGCCCAGCACCCCCGGGGGTCGTCGGCCGAGGCGGCGGCGGGCGCCCGCTCCTCGTCGCCCCGCGCTGGGCGCGCGGCCACGCCAGACCACCGGGCGGCGTGCCCGGCGTGCAGCTCCCACGTGGTGCCGCGGGCGTGAACCGCCAGGCGCGGCCAGGGCGCGCTCCTGTCCGGGCACGCGAAGCCTGAGATCTTGGCGCTGCAATGTTTGCACAACGGGCGTTGTCGCTGAATTCTCGGGCCCCGGGACCCTCACACATCGATCCAGCTCGAAGAATGGCGCAGAAAGATGGGGTCCGGGGCTCCTGGCGCGATTTGTTGCGATGTTGCGTTTTTGGAAGGGAAACGTCGGATCCAAGGGGAAGCCCAGACCCCTCCTTGAGGGTCCAATCTGCTCGAACTAGCAATACAGACCGCTAATTAATTAGCGGCGACCGCCTTTTCCTTATTAGCGACGACAACCTTTTCTCCAGGATGTGACTAGTTTGGGGGTGCAGCTGACAACATTTCTCACTGCGGGCACGTCATCCCTCCTGTACATGAGGGGACGGAACAACTAACAAACACACAACATTTCCCGATCCGAAACCGTTTAGACTCAAGTTGTGTTTTCATGCATATGGCCGAACGTGTAGGGAACACCGCTACGGTTGCGAAAGCGGAGAGTTGGGGAAGTCTTGCCCGGCGGAAATCATGCAAATGAGAAAATACCAGTCCGACATGGACGATCTCGTCGCCAATAACATTGGGTTTCTGGGCAATGTCCTCCAATGCGCCCGTCGGATCGCAGAGCCTCAATTTCGAGAGGCGCTCATCAAAACACTCGGAATCACCAAGGACGACGCCAACATGTACGCGAGACAGCTGTCGGCTGCCCTTTTCGCACGTCCCCATGAAGTGGAAAACGGCCGTGGGCGGATCGAATTTGCACCCCACAGTGAAGCGCATCGGCGAGATATGAAGGCTGGAACCAGGCAACAAGAACATCTCGACGACGAGGGCCCCTAGCAGGAGCAGATCCCCCGCGAGA
>CAUYUJ010002573.1:0-35000 GCA_963575745.1 Prorocentrum cordatum | reverse complement strand
ACAGAAGGACAAGGGCACGGCTGCTGCAGGAGCAGACCAGGATGACAAGAAAGAGGGCAAGAAACGCCAGCCCGACGGAAATGGCGCCGACGAGCCCACCAACGCGAGGGCGAAGCCCGACGGCGACGGCAACGGCGACGGCAACGGCGGCAGCACGGCCAAGGCAACCACGCGCCGACAGGGATGGCCGCGAGCCATAATAGCAGCTCTGCAGCGCGTCCTGCAAGGCCGAGCGCGCCTCAAAGCATGGTGGCCGCGTGCCGCAGAACGCACTGTCATCCGCCACATCTGCCCCCTGCACAGGAGGGCGCGCCACGAGGGGGGAACGGGGGCAGATGTGCAGGGGCTGTGAGCAGGAGGCAGCAGCAGATGAGAGCGCGCACGCAGGCGTCAACACCTTGCATGGCCGCGCGCAGGCAGCAAGGAGAGGCAGTCCTCGCTGGCAGTGGAGACGAGCGTTTATGCGATGATAGGTGGCATGCCAAAGTTGGGGCCACGCTGGTCGCGCGCCGCAGCTGAGCTGCGCGAAAACTATTAGCAAAGCTTGCTTTCAGAAAATATGGGGGAAGTGTTGCATGTTTCTTTGCTTTAAGAAGAAATAAACGAACCAAACTGCTCCGACATTTTCCGGAGGTAATGTGAATGCGAGCTTTGTATTCTGATCTGTCTTCTGTACTCCACCTTGAACGGTCACATCTGTTCAGGTATGACTCCCTTTTGGCAGGCTATCGCAACGTTCCCGCGTTCTGAAACAATGTTATATAGAATTTGGAATGTGAGCCTAATGCTTAGATCATACACATGGCAATATTGATACGACTGATGCGCGGAGACGGCGCGATACTAATCTTATTTGCGCACGCGCGCAACATGCATGCTCGTAGTGCGCCACGCGCAACGCGCGCGCAGCGTGCGTTGGCGGCGACGCCAGCAGTGGCGGATGCTTGACATGCGACGTAACAGAGCGCGCGCATAATAGACGCAAGAATGTCTCCCCAAGAAAACGCCCCGAGCAGCTGCAGCCGGCGAGCCGCCCAACCGCCGAGAGGGAAGTGCTGGCGCTGCTCTAGAAGAAACCCGATCCATGCGATTCCTGTAGTTCGCTGCGCCAGACAAGCTTTGCGATATCATTGCAGTGCTGATGACCTGTCATGATGAGCCATGCGATTCTCGCAGCTCGTAGAACATCAGTGGCGCTCGCTGTCTTTGCTTGAGCAACAACGTACCCGCGGGCCGAAATCGGCGCGCGCGTTCCGTTCGATGTAAAAACACGATCGAATCATCTTCTGCCCTCCTGCACAGGAGGGCGCCTGAGGAGGGGGATGTAGGAGGAAGAGGATGAGGGGAGGGAGACGAAAGAGAAGGATTCACATCTTGCCATGTCGGCACTGCTGTGCCATATGATCGGGGAACTCGACGACGTGAAACGCCGCGGGCATTTTTGCTGCCTTTTCGGCTCCAGCGATCTTGGTTGTCTAGATTTCCTGGTCGAGTGCCCTCCGCGCTGAGCTTGAGAGCAGCGATGCGCTCACAATTCCTCGCCCTCCTGGCGGGCGGGCCGCGCTGCTTGCCAGCGGCTGTCGTCGGCGTCGCCATGACCGTTTGCGCCCCTAGGAAGAGGGCGAATGTCCAGCCCAAGCGCGCCGCCCTCGACCACGGGGGGCCGAATCGGACGCCCACTTCCTCGCGGCGCCAGAGCAGCAGCATATGGGGAAGAGAACGGGCGCGGAAAGGCCGCAGATAACTGGAGGTTCGCCGTTTACTTCGAACATAACAGTCTTGTGACCACGTCGAAGAGGATGAGCTTTCGAGCAAGGACAGATGCCTCACCCCAGCGCAGATTCTCAAGCTGATGGGCCACGTTATCTTTGATTTCGACACGCGCGAGGGAGCGATCAAATTTGCCGTCGGCCCGCGCGAAGAGAACGCGAAAAGGTCCGGCGCCAAGGAGGCGCATCCACCCGCAGCCGCAACTCACGACACGAACGAGGAGTTGACCAGGTTTTTCTTCGTCGAAGATGAAGGGCGCAGAAAGAGATGGACGCAGAAGCAGTCCAAGACGATCTCTGGCATCGCAAATGTGCAGAGCGGCTCGCACCTCGCGAGCATATGCGACGCAATGGGCGCGCCATCCGGACGGCCGGCACGTCGCCCGAGTCGAAAGTGGAGGTCAAGGACAAGCGCCCGCTGATCCCCGAGGTTAAGGAGGCGGTTGAGAATCTCAAGACCGAAGGGTGGGAAGACAACCGCCCCCGTCACCCCGTTCCGCCGCCCCCTGGGTCAGACGCGGCGGCCGGGGGCGGCGGGGGGGGGGCGTCGGTCGGGTGCTTTGTTTTTCTGTTCTGCTCCAGGAATGATTTGCCCAGACTGCGCGAGCGCCGGGCGCCGCTGCGCGAGCGCGGGGGCCAGCTGACGGCGAAGGGCAAGGCGTCCGAGGAGAACAGTGAGAGGAGGCCGTGGTCGGATTACTCGCGGGAGACCGAGGGTAGCGTCAATGTCCCGGGCAACTTCGTGGACGAGTGCTACGGAAATGCCGCCATGGCAGAGCAGGCGCACGCCGTGGGCCCGAAGGGGCTGCCCGCTCTCCAGAGGCAGCTTGCCGACGCGAAGGACATGCTCGAACGCCACCTGACAGGGTCGAAATATTGCAAGCGCAACTATTCCGAGCTCCTCGAGCACGCGCGAGGCCCCAGCACGCGCAGATAGGAGGGGGGAAGGGGGGGAAGGGAGGAGGAGGGGGGCGAGGGAGAGGAACAACGGGAGGACTACAGATCAAGGAGGTGTCGTCCATATACGTGTTACTTCATATCCTGGTGGCCCTTCGCTGGCTTTGAATTCGCCGCCGCTGCGCGCTTGAAAAATATCGCAATCGCCTTCTTGTTTGCCCGCCGGCGCAGGAGGGCCGCCGATGTCGGCCCGCCGTCAGCGATGTCTTGCGCAGCGGCTTTGCGGCTCGAGGTCTCAGATTCTCAGCGGGCAGAAATGCTCGGCAAACGCACGCGCCATTATGATACTGAGTTCGTTTCCCCTGAGTGGAGGTCGAGGGCAAACGCGGCCACGCCAGCGACGACCAATGCGCTCGCCCACTCCCAAGCCCAGGCACTCCTGGACGACGCCCGCGCGGGAGGCCACCGAGGAGTGGGGGGCTTGACCAGCCGCCGAGGAGCCGGCAAGAAGGACGCCAGCAAGAGGGCAAACGTCGGCGGCAATGTACCCGGGAGGCTGCGGAGGCGACTTCTTCGAGGCAGTTTGTGGCCCAGGACGTACTTCGCAGAGGTCCGTTCTTGGAACAAGAGGTGCATCTGCAAGCCGGAGGAGTGGGTCGCTTTCGGCTTGCCGCGCGAATGCTTTGCCCGACTGGCGCAATACGGCAGGCTGGAAAAACTGGAGGACACCAGCGGCCTGGATGAAGTTGGGAAGAGTTAAGCGCCACGCTGCCTCTCGGCGCCCCGCGCCAGCGGGGCCGCGACCAGTCAGCGGAGATCGCGCGCTTCAATGTGCCAGGGCTGCCCAGGGCGGTGGAGGCGCACGAGCTACGCATGCCCGTCATTGGGCTGGTGAAGGCTTCCATGAGCACGAACGCGTGGCATGACATCTCCAGCGTGACGTCTCGCAGTTTTCTGCTCGTGGCTACAGGTATATACCTACAGCCCGCCGCGACGGCTGAGCTTGGTTGACGTCCGACTTTCGCCGGAGAAAGAAGGCAGGTGCTGATCTAGGCTTCAGGTCTGCGCAGGTGCAGACGCGCGCAGATTGGGGGCGCCGGAAACAAGCGGTCGGGCTCCCGCTGTTCAACGAGAAGGCGGGGCGCCACTGGAGGTGCCGCGCGACGCCGCGGCAGGCCCCTCACTCGTCGTCTCTCTCCCACGCCCCCCGCGCCCCCCTTCCCTCGCCCGCGCAGGTCCCCCAGCCAGAGCGCGTCTGCAGCGCGGCGCCGCGGCGGAGCAATAAGCGCACGAAGACGCGGCTGATCCAACGCTTAATGGAACAAGGTGTTACTAGATCACCAACGACGTCAACCCCATGGGTAGACCAGTCGGTCTGGAGAACCGATTGGTTCCACGCAGTTGATCTGGGCGAGGCCGCATATTGGTTGGGGCAAATGTTCTTCATATTAACGACTTAGAAAAAATGTCTGGCCGCGCGTGCGACGAACAATGCAAGGCGTCACGGGAGCGCCTGACCCTTTGGTACGAGCGGACACCAGAAGCTGATCGAACCCACTTCTCGACCACGAAGACCATCAGACACAACAGACACTGCGCCGTGCAGGGCAAGCTGGACACACGGTGCCCTCTGGGAAAACGCTCGCCGACGAGCTGCGCGACGCGAGTGCCGCTGGGGAGGCAGCGGTGAGACATGCTATGGTTCATTCGTCCCAGCGCTACCTGTGCTTGCGAAGCGGCAGCATGAAAAACATATATATATATATATATATATATATATATGTATGAAACTAGAACCATCGCGCGCGCTTCGCGCGCGCTCAAGTTCTAGCTAGCTTCTTGGGGCCTCCACGGAGCATCCTGGACTGCTTCTTGAAGTCGTCATGGGACCTTCTTGGCATGTCTTCAGGGGCCTCTTAGAAAGAGTTTTGAAGCCTTTTGGGTGCCGTCTTGGGGCCTCTTGGAGCCTGTTTTGGGCTTCTTGGGGGCCTCTTGGGGCCTTCTGGGGGCCTCTTGGGGCCTCTTGGGGGCTTCTTGGGGCCTCTTGGGGGCTTCCTGGGGGCATCTTGGGGCCGCTTGGGGGCATCTTGGGGCGGAGAGCGTGAGTTTTCAGCTCGCGTTCCCTCTCTTGGGCCCCTCTTGGGGCCTTCTTGGGGCCCTCTTGCGCCGTCTTGGGCGGCTCTGGGGCCGTCTCGGGGCTCTCTCGGGCCGTCTCGGGGCCCTCTTGGGGGCCTCTCGGGCCTTCTCCCTCTGGGACCCCTCTCGGGCACGCCTTGGGGCTCTCTCAGGCCATTTTCGGGGGCGGAAAAGAGGGGGGTGATGACTAGGGGGGGGTGGATATCATGGCGGGGGCCATGATATTTCCCCAGATTTCATGGCGCCTCTTCTTATTCCATTACGTCCCTGGCCCCCCCGCTGGGCCGCGCACGCGCCGCCGGTCATAATTTGCACCCCCCCCCTCTTGGACACCCCCCTCTTCGCCGCTCCCGACATTTTGGAGTCCAATTTTGCCGTCCTGGGCGCCTCGTGAACCGTCTTGGAACTCTCTTGGGGGCCACCTAGGCCGTCTTGGGGGCCTCTTCGGACGTGTTGGACGCGGTGAAAACCCAGCAGGCGACCATGCGAAAAGTATACGTTTTCCCACAGGGATGGGATCATTTTTGCTTCTTGGACCTCTCTTGGGGTGCCTCTCGGAACGTCTTGGGCTGATTTTGGAAGCCTTTTGGCGCCTCTGGGCAGCGTTTTGGCGCCTCCTGGGATGCGTTGGGCCGGAAGCTCGGAATTCGAGAGTGGCTTTCTCCTTCTGGGACCCCTCTCGAAGTCGTCTTGGGGTTCTCTTGGGCCGTCTTGGGGCCGTCCTGAGCCACTCGTGCGCAGCCTTGGAGCGCTCCCGGAGGCCTCCTAGGCCGTCTTGGAGGCCTCTTGGGCCGTCTTGGACGCGGTGAAAGCCCAAGATGCGAACATGCGAAAAATATACGTTTTCCCATAGGAATGGCACGATTTTTGTTTCTTGGACCTCTCTTGGGGTGCCTCTCGGAACGTCTTGGGGTGCTTTTGGGAGCCTTTTGGCGCCTCTTGGCGGCATTTTGGCGCCTCCTGGAGCCTCTTGGGCCGGAAGTTCGGAATTCGAGGTTGGCTTTCTCCGTCTGGGACCCCTCTCGAACTCGTCTTGGGGCTCTCTTGGGCCGTCTTGGGGCCGTCCTGGGCCACTCGTGCGCAGCCTTGGAGCGCTCCCGGAGGCCTCCTAGGCCGTCTTGGAGGCCTCTTGGGCCGTCTTGGACGCGGTGAAAGCCCAAGAGGCGAACATGCGAAAAATATACGTTTTCCCATAGGAATGGCACGATTTTTGCTTCTTGGGCCTCTCTTGGGCTGCCTCTCGGAGCGTCTTGGAGGCTTCTGGGACCTTCTTGGTGTCATGACAGGCGTCTTGGAAGGCATCTGGAGCCATCGGAGCGCGTTCCGAAGCCGCCTGCGAACGATCTTGGACGGCGTCCGGCGGTCCGACGAGCCTCCGGGCCCCCCGGGGCCCACATTTGTGGTCGGGGTCCCGGCCCGGGGCCCCCGGACCCGGTGCGCCGTTATATGTATATTCTGCATGGCCAGTCGATCAAGTTCAGCCTGCAACGCGCCGCCCTGCGCGGCATGCGCCCCAGAGTGTATCACATGAAGCTGAAGGTTCACGAATTGCTCGAGATGGGCTCAGAAGCCCTGCAGGGGCATCAGCCCGAGACATGCTGGACTTACAGAGACGAGGACTTCGGGGGCACGGGCGCTCACTTCGCCAAGCGTCGCGGCAGCGTGCTCGCGCCCAAAGGATCCAGCGTCGCATTGATGTCCATATTTTTTCTCGCGCGGATCTTGTGATGGGATCGCTCCGGCTTTCTCAAAAACAGAGGTCGTTGTCCCTTCTCCCTCCTGCGCAGGAGGGGCATATCGATCTGCCTCGGGGCTGCCCCCCTCGCCGCCCTCTCCCCTATTCTCCTTTTTTCTTCATCTATTCGCTATTCGTCCTTTGTCTTCATCTATTTGCCGCAGCCGGTTTTGGTTTACAATTGTTATTGCAAGCTGTGACGAATTTGCAATTAATAACAGATGGCAGCCTAGGGCGTTCGATGCTCCACGTGCGGCGCCGTCGGCGCTGCTGACAACATGCGCTCGTGGCGTTTCGTGCAGCTGCAGGGCGGTTCCTGGTGGCACCGCCGCTGCCAGCAATACGTCCAGAACTGCTGCTTGCTACTCGCTGCGGAGCTGCGGGGCGTAGGCGCGCCCACGGCCGAGAAGCTGGTCGAGGATCGCCCGGCGATCGCGGCGGAGGCGCGCGCGGCCCAGGACGGCGGGAGGGACCAGGCAGGCGAACCAGCGGCGACGGCCTCACCGAGTGAAGGCACGCGCCGTCCGCGCGCCCAGAACTGGGAGCGTGCTCCCCTTTGCGCTAGCTCTTCGCGCCCGCTGAGACAAACAAATCGCGGCGAAGTGGGCGACGTCTCCTGTCGAGGAGACGCCGCAAGGGGGAAGAGGAATAGAGGGAGGAAGGGTGGAGCGGAGTAACACGAAATTGACCTGACATTAACATGAAATCAACACAGAAATCGCAGGGGACACCTGTTTTCAAGTAGCGCATATTGCTAACCAGAGCGTGTAACTTTGTATGCCTCAATTAACGATGATAACCAATTGGAGCAGATTTGACCCTCAAGGCTCGGGTCATGCAAAAATCACGACGGGGAGTTTCTCGCCATTTTCGGCCTCTGGGGGCCCTTGCCGGCCCTTGGGTCCGTCAATAACAGACTCGGGACGAAAAACTGGTCCAAGGGAATGGGTCTGGACCGCTGGGGGCCCACGTCATAGAAAAAGTCATGACGTCGGGGTCTGGGAAGCCAGGGCGAGGATAAAATTCGGTAATTAAGGATAAATCGAGAATCTCTGAGATCCGGCGGCTCTGGAGGATGTCTCGGGCGCCGCGGCCTGCTCGGAGCGTTCCAGAACGCTCTGAGAGCGTTCAGGAAAGGTCTGGGAGGTCCTTCAAGGAGCACAGGGACACCCGAATAGAAACACGCAGCTCCCAGGACTCCCCCCAGTTCTCCCCTATGTTCAGGGGTTTCGTCTTCCCTTCATCACCCCAAGCATCCAGCTGGTTTTAATCCTTTTGGTGCGTGGACCTCGGAAGTCCGGACCACTTCTCCACGGCCGGCGTTTCCTCCTGGGTTGTTTTTGGACGCTCCGGAAGCCCGCCGCGGGCCCGGAGGCCGAAAACAGCCAAAAACCGCCTGCTCCATTTTTTTCGGAGCGTCGGATCTCAGGGACCCCCCATCTTTTCCCACATTGATTCGTGTCAGTGCGTTTTGCTTCCCCTTTTTTAGGTCGGGCGTGTCCCCCTAGAGGCGAATGCTGGACGCGAAATGAAAGAAAGTTAAGCATATAAGACTTGTAGAAACATCCTCCCCAGACTATTGTTTTGACCATGTTGGAATATACCTCCCGTAGAGGGACAGGCTCGACTTAACCCGTCTTGGCTCCTGTCCGCGCACACGAAGCGAGGGGGCGCGCCGGCCGCCGCGCCCCAGAGCACCGCGCTCCGCCTGTGGGTCAAACTTGGCGAGCCCGAGAAGAGGGGCACGACGAGAGCAACGGGCACGGCGCCGCGTGCCGGAGGCATCGTCCGCGAGCTGTTTGTTGTTCCTATGGGTCGTATGAGACGGAACTACTGGGCGCGTCTCGCACCACAGGGTAAAACGCACCAGCGCGGCAGAAGAGTTCAGCTTCGCAGGTCCACGAGAGGGCTCACGCATCCATGGGTACTACTTTTTTTTTTTTTTTTCCCTCACGTCGACCACGGCGGCTGGATGCCTCGACAACTTCGCATGGCCGCTGCCCCCGGCCATGGAGGGAAGCCGGGCTGCGTGGGCAGCCGACCACCAAAGAATACGGAGACGCTATCAGGCACGTGGCAGGGACAGCGAAAGAGCACCCGAGACAATTATTGCCCGGGGGCCAGGGCGAAAATGTTACTTAAGACCGGGTTTTCTGGGTACTACTGTAACTCGTGCACGCGAGCGGCATTCTGAGGAGTCCTCGTCGACTCCGGGAGGTCGCCTCGCCTCGAGGTGCTACCTCCCGCGGCTGCGCCCCGTCGCCGAGAGCGTCCCCCCGGGGGCGCCCGACCTCGCCCCGCACGGGGGCCGCTCGAGGCCCCGGGCTGCGGCCTGGCAGCCCCGTTCTCCGACGAGGTTGACCAGCCTCGAACGCATCCCTATCCACAAGATTAACAAGCCAAACGTCGACGACAATCTTAGCGATGCGCCCTCGGAAGCGGAGGGAACCCCTAAGATCGGCATCGAGATGAGGCGATATCAATCACCCAGAACCCCGACGTCATGAATTTTTCATGACGTCGACCCCCATGCAGCGGTCTGGACCCATCCCCCGGGACCGGTTCTTCGTCCTGAGTTGTTTTTTTACGGTCCCGAGGGCCGGTATAAGGGCCCCCAGAGGCAACAAATAAGGAAAAACCTCCCGTCGTGATTTTTGTAAAACTCGAGGGGGTCTGGGCATAGGGATAGGGATATGTTCCATGACTACCTACCAGACCACCCCAACCCAACCCGAAGACCCGAATTCCGGGTTGGGGGGGGTGAGGGTTCCACATCTGTTTTTTCGATGTTTCCCTACCCCCCCCCACTGGAAATCGAGGGTAAATCAGAGCCTTCGGGTTGGGTTGGGGTGGTTTGGTGGGTGGTGATTCCAGGCCCGTGAGAGGTGGCCTTCGCCATCCCGGCGGCCTGCTTCCCGCCCGACCTTTCGGCCCTGCGAGGGCCGCTCTCGGGCCCCGGGACACTCGAGAACGGGTCCGGGACGGCAAAACGCCCCCTGGGGAGAAGCCGTCGGGATCTCCCCCCATGACCTCAAACCCTGACCTTCCAGAGAGCTATTTTTTAGCACTGGAGACCTAAAAACTTAAAAAGCTGAGCGAAACAGCCTAAAACCAAGACGTAGAAAGCTTTGGGATAAGTATTTAAGTCGGGTGCTATTTTTTAGCCCTCCTGGAAGGTCAGGGAACCCAGACCCCCTCGAGTTATGACAAAAATCACGACGGGAGGCTCTTCACGATGTTTGGCCTCTGGGGGCCCTTATACCGGCCCTCGGGACCGTCAAAAAACGACTCAGGATGAAAAACCGGTCCCGGGGAACGGGTCCAGACCTCTGGGAGTCGACGTCATGAAAAAATCATGACGGCGGGGGTCTGGGAATGCATGGACAAAAACACACAACGGAGGTTTCTCTCGATGTTCGGCCCCCGGGGATCCCCGCTGGGCCTCGGGACCGTCAAGAAACGCCTCAGGACGAGAAAGCGGTCCTGGGGAGAGGGTCGGGACGTCCAGGGACGCTGCCCTGAACAGATCAGGACGTCGCAGGTCTGGGTCTGGGGCCGCGAATCGAAGAGTCAGACCGGCGGGTGTCAGGGAAAGCTAATTATCCGGAGCCGACAGCGGCCGCTGCTTGGTGCGGGCAATATTTATATCCATATCCAGTGCGTCTTGGACTTTCTTGGAAGGGGCGCCGCAAGGCCGAGGCGCACTGGATATGGATAAGAATTGAGCCTTTTGGAGGCAGATTATAATACATATCAAGTGCGCCTCATGTTTCTTGGGAAGAGTGTCCGAAACTCGAAGACGCACCTGATGTGCAGAAAGACATTGCCCGCATTTGGCAGGCGGCTTTTTCCCTCAAGTTGCCAGCGTCCCGTGCAGAATGGGCAGGAGCTGCTGCGCGTCTTGGGCGTGGGTGAGCCCCGACCGGAGGCCAAGACACCCGACGATGTGGCTTGTCACTGCGCGGCGCCGAGGAGGTCCCGACGACCCCTTCCCCGGGGGCAGCTCCTCGTCACGGAGCCACTCTTGATGGCCCCGGGGCCCGCTCGCGGGCCCCGGGACCCAGACCTCCGACGCCAGGAATCTTTCACGACGTGGACCCCGAGCTGTCTGGACCACCGGCTTCTCGTCCTGAGTCGTTTTGTTGACGGTCCCGAGGGCCAGCATGAGGGCCCGCAGAAGCCGAAAATGGCGAAAAGCTCCCCGTCATGATCCTTTCATGGCCCGAAAGGGGTCTGGGGAGGCCGACATCGGGAACACACGCTGGGATCGAACAGAGCGTATCGCTAGAGAGGTCTGGGCACGCACGGCGACCGTGCCGAGAGCCTGGGCAGCCCAGCGGCGGGGAGGCGCAGCGCCGGGTGGTGGGCGCACAGGAGCTGCAGCCTGCAGGTGCCGTTCAGCAGCTGCCACAGGGCCAGGAACGCCGGCCCGCCGCCGAGGTGCCCGAAGAGGGCGCTCAGCTGCGGCTCGGGCGCGCTCAGGGCCACCGGCCACCGCGCGCTGCTCGCGGACACGTCCGCAGCGGCCCGCCGCACGCACAGCCGCACGTGGCCGTCCAGGAGTGCCCTCAGCGACGTCATGAGCGCCTCGTACCACACCTGGCGGCGAGAGCTCGGGGCCAGCGAGGGCGGAGGGGGCAGTGGGCCGAAGGGGCCGCCCCCGCAACAGCCGCACCCCCACAGAGGCGAAGCGCATGAGCAGACGCGCCTGAGGGGCAGGGCAGCGAACGTGAGGGGCAACACGGGGGGGGGGCCGGCCCCCCATTGCGAGTCCGCACGCTCCTGGGAGGGGTGGGCTATCAGGCCCCTATCGGCGATCCATGGGAGATCGGGGGTCGACGCATCCCGCGCTGAGCCTATCTCCCCCTCAAACTGACCCTGGAAATGGTGAACACTCAGGACTGCCCACCGAGCGCCAGTCATGGGGGTCGGGGTGGAGGGGGGGGAGGGTGCGCCTGAAAGGTGCGGAGGGATAGCGGGCGGCCTAGGTAGGGGAACGAAGAATGACATAAACATAAAATCTCGGAGGTCCGCGCTGATTTCTCGGATCGGCACTGGACCCCCCTCCCTGGCGTGCGGAGCGCGCCAGCGGCGGTGCCGGAGGCGCCGCCAAGGGGGTCCAGCGCGGATGCGAGAAATCCGCGCGGGCCTTCGAGTTTTCATGTCGTTGTCATTCTTCGCTCCCCCACTAGAGGGGGACGTGCCCTCCGATCTCTTCGTGTCCCAGCGGACGTGCATCCGGAGAGAAAGATCCAGCTCAGAGGCGTTGCCTCTGAGGCGGCCTGTGCGGCGTGCTGCCCCCGCCTGCCGCGATGCGCCCAACGGCCGCGGTCCGATGCAGGGCCCCTCGGTGCCCGCTCGACGCGGTGGGCCTCGCAGCAGGCCGAGTGGCAGCCAAAGCCTGTGCCTGCACGGAGCCGCCGCCGCCGCCGGGCACGCATGGAGCGGGCCTGGCGCGCGCACGAGAGGCGAAGCGAAGGCCAGGGAAGTGCCAACAGCGCGGGGCTCTACCCCGTCGCAGGCACGGAGGCCTCGTCGATAGGTCCGTCGCGGAGCTCTGCAGCTCTGTGGCTGCCCCTGCGGAGCGCTGCTGCTCTTCGCGGAGGACGAGCGGCACGTCTCGGGGTCCATGGAGCTCCGAGAGGCGTCGACGTCCGCCGCAGAGTCCCTTGACTTCTCCCCCTTTCCCTGCGGCCCCCATTTCCCTGGGCCCGTCGCCGCTCCCCCCCTGTTCCTGGGCCCTCCTCCTCAAGCGCGCCAGCCAAAGCGAAACGAAGCAACGTCGCAAGTTAGTCGAAGGGAAGCCCCTTAACTTTGATCTCTCCCCTGTCGGGGGAGGTGTTCTGGGGGGGTCCCGGAGCGGTCCCAGGGGTCGGATCCCTCCCCCGTGGGGGGTCCTGGGTCCCAAAAAACGGGCCAAAAGTGCCCGAAGAGGCCCCCCGACGGTCCAAGAGGGCCCCGAATCGCCGAACGATCTGTCCAAGACGCCTTAACGGCCTCCCGACCGCCCATGAGGTCGGCAAGACGCCCCAAGAGGCCTCCAGGAGAACTCCGAAGAAGACGCCAAGAGGCACATGTCATACATTTCCCTTGGGTGTTTGAAGGATAATGGCGTTCTCGCCTCTTCCGCTTCCCCACGCTCCAAGACGGCCCCAGAAGGTCCCAAGATAGCCCCAAGACGGCCCAAAAACCTCGAAGAGGTTCCCAAAATGGCCCTAGAGGGCCCCAAGACGGCTCCATGAGTGTGCCCAGACGGGGGACCCGAAAGGACATCTCGAGCCCTCGCCCCTAGAAGCTCTCAGGAGGCCACAAGAGGCCTCCAAGACGCCCCCAAGCTCTCAGGAAACCCCTGGAGGCCCCCAAGAAGCCCCACAAGTGTCTCCCAAAACGCCCTCCTGCCTCTCCTCCTCCCCCTCCTCCTCCTGCTCCTCCGACTGCCATTATCCTCGTCCTCCTACTGCTCATTCCCCCCCCGTCCTCCCCCTGCCCCTGCATCCCCTCCTCATCCTCCTCCGCAATCTCCTCCTCATTTTCCTCCTCCTGCTGCTCCACCGCGTCCTCCGCCTCCGCCTCCTCCTCCTGCTCATCCCCCCCCTCTCCTGCTCGTCGTCCTCATCGTCGTCGTCTTCGGGGTCGGCGGCACCGGCCGCAAGGCCTTCAGGAACGGATAGAATCGAAACGTGCGTCCGATCGGGCTGCATCGGCACTGAGTCGGCACCGAGTCGGATCGGCCGCGACAGGGTGCACGCAAACGCCATACGAGCATCGGACGTCGCCGGAATTTCGCAATCGAACCGGATCGGGCTGGCCGAGATCGCTGTCGAATCGGACACCCAGGTGCCGCCTCCCACCCCTCGCTGTCCCCCCACCCCCACAACACGGCGACGGGCAGGCTCGCAGGCGCAAACAGATCACGCGTCGAGCTCAGAACAAAAAAAAAAACAGACAACGCCTGCGCAAAAGCCCAGCAACCTTGGGGAGGGCGGTGCTGCCGCGCGCACGGGGACGGGCGCTTCGGCACCGCACCTGTGGCCCACGTGCTACCGTTGCAACTGCCGGATCTGATGGGGGCTCAGCAGGGTCAGGCGACCTTGGAAATGTCCTCGGCGCACTCCCAGAAGGACGTGTCCGTGAAGGGCTCCGCGGGCGTGTCCATCTTCTTCAGGATGAACCCCGTGGCTGCGCCAGTGACACAGGCGACCGCCAGAGTGGCGAGAAGGCCGATCGCCTGATTCAGCATGCTCACCCCCGTGCCCGCATAGAAGAGCGGCACTGCGATGGACACAAGCCCCCCAAACAGGCCGGGCATGCCGTGGAGGTTGTTGATGCCGCAAGTGTCCACGTCGGCCAGGAAGGGGGCCTTGACGAAGCCCCACGTTGAGAGCAACCCGGCGAGGCCGCCGACGACCACGGCTCCGAACGGGCCTACGAGGTTCGCCGTCGCCCCTATGGATACGCCACCGGCCAGGGTGGCGTTCTGGATGGGCACGGTCCCGATGAGCCCGTTCATCAGCAGCGGCGTCAGGCCGAAGCTCGCCATCGTCGAGGCCAGCAGCGCGAGGACGGTGTTGATGAGCGCCTGGGTCTGCTGGAAGGGGTCGTCGAGGGCCCCGGCAACGAAGCTGGGCCAGAAGAGCCAGAGGAAGACGGTGCCGACGAGCGAAAAGAGATCCGAGCTGTAGCAGCTCGCGTTGAGCTCTGCACGGCTCGGCGGCCCCAGCACCTTGCACGCGCAGAGGCCAAAATACGCCCCGAACACGTGGATGATAATGGTGCCACCACAGTCTGCGATCAGGGGCTCTTTGTTGTACTGGCCGAGGACAAAGACCTTGTTCGAGCAGTAGCAGACGAGCTCCACGCAGGTGAAGACGGTGATCTGCAAAGGGCTGATCTTGCCGATCAGGCCTCCGAAGCTGATGAGTACAGCCGCGATCGCGAAGTTGCCGTTCAGGAGAGACAAGAAGTCGATGGTCAGCGCCCCCTTGCCCATGAAGCTCTCGACGATGATGGCGAACTCCACCCCGAGACATGTGGTGTACATCGTGAGGCCTACGGCCCCCAGCCCGTACGATTTGAGGAAGGACATGAGGTAGCCGAAGCCCACGAACATCATCAGCGCGACTCCGACGTAGTAGTTGTAGATGGACGAGGAATTAGTTCTGTCTGCCTTGGTGAGATCGAGCCTGGCCGTGTAGAACACGCACGTCATGGCGACCTGGAGGCCGAGGGCGGCCATGGCGAACATCGAGGGCTTGGTCGCGGGCGCTGCGGCCTCCACCAAGGGCTTTTCGGCCTCTGCTGCCGCTTCCGCCATGCCTGGCCTGGGTCTCGCCAGGACACCACCGAGCGGGGTCGCACAAGTCGCGGGTGACGCCTCGAGCCCAAGCCCCGGCTCAGCACAAAGCCCTGAGCCGAAATCGCGATCGGAGGGTTTGCAGCTCGGGGGGCCGATGTTCGGGCTCGGGCGGCAGGGCGGCTGCGACAAGTTCGCGTCGTGGCGACTTGCGCGATGGCCTCTGCCACCGCGCGGGGCGTCCAACCTTGAGCGACTGCTGCTCTCCAGTAGCGTAGATCGCCCGATGGCGGCCGACTCCAGGCCACTGGCGGCGTTCAACCTTGGACGCCATCGCTGGGGCCGCTGCGCCGACGCAGAGCAAACATGCCGTAATCCTCTTCCGCCTCCCTTCCTCCTCCTTCGGAGATCTTCTGACCCGGGTCGATCCAGACCCGGGCCAGTCAGGCTTTGCAGGATCCTGCAAGATCATGCGGGATCCTGCAGGATCCTGCGCCCAAGCCCGGGTCAATGCACGCACCACTGGCCCTGCAAGATCCTGCAAGATCTGGCGCTCCGACTGACCCGTTTGCCTTGACCCCCGTCTTGAGCCCCGAAGCGGTGTCAGGAATCCTGTTCCCATGATAATCCCACCCTGGGGATAATAAAGATCCAGGTCCCGGGAAGATGATCTGCATTTTTGCAGGCAGTTCGCATGTACGGATGTACGAATGTACGGTGTACGGATATACGGTGCTCGGATGTACGGATGTACAGTGCACGGATGTACGGTGTACGGACTGTACGGATGCACGGAGTGTCGAAATGTCGGAGTGCTCATCATAATGATACATGCCCAGAACACTGATACTGATGATAATTCTGCTGTTCATGACAAGGATATTACAACGACGATTGGTACTTGGCCCGGTGGATCATCAAGCGCGCCCCCCCTGGCCCGCCCCCCGCCGACAAGAAGTGTCCTGGCCGGAGATAGTCAACACCAAGGAGGGGTTAATCCAGGGGGGGACCCTGCTGTGTCTATGGGACACGGGGATATAACTTCCCCCTCCGAGGTGGAGCGAGGAGGCTAAGACGGACAAGGGAGGCGGACAGACGAGGACAGAGGAGAGCGTCGCAGCAGCCGTCGTCGTCACCGCCACCGCGTGGCGGTGGTCGCTCGGGGCCGAGCTTCTGGCCGTTCCGGGGACCTCCCGCCTCGGGGGCGAGCCCGGCGGCAGATCGAGCGCCGGCACCTCTCCGAGGATCGACCCCTCCGGGGAGCGTCGCTCGTGGGTGCACCGGCTCTCCAGCTCTCCAGGAAGCGGGAGGCCCGGGGGAGAGCGGCTCCTACAGGCCCGCACCCACCCATGACTGCAACCGCCGTCTCGTCGCGACGGTGTCGGCGCTGGCTGGCGACACAGTGGCGAATGCCATTGACTCCGGGCCACTGGTGGCGTTCAACCTTGAACGCCCGCGCTGGGGTCGCCGCCGCGTCGACGCAGCGCGTCGACTCATCCTTTCCTCCTCCAGCTCCTCCTCCTCCAGCTCCTCCTCCTCCTCCTCCTCCTCCTCCTCCTCCTCCTCCTCCTCCTCCTCCTCCTCCCCACCCCCCTGGTGGCTGTTCCTTTCCTTAGAGAAGTCGCAGGGGCGGGACTGGGTCGGGAAGGAAGCTTTGACTTGGAATGGCGATGCATCGATGATAGATCGGCGGAAGGCCAGCGATAGCGAAACCCAACATTCCTGGGCGGAGTGAGGGGCCGAAGCCCCGGCTGGCGAGGAGTGGGCGAGCGAGTCTCGATGCTTCCCCCTGGTCCAATCCCCACCCCGGGCCCCCGACGTCGTGATGTGTGACCCGGCGCAGACTCCCAGAGATCTAGACTCTTTCCCCAGGACCTGCTCTTCGTCCTGAGCTGCGTATTGACAGCCCCCGAGCCTGATAAGGGCATCCTTGGCCGAAGATTGCGAAAAACCTTCCGCGGTATTTCATATTCACGACGCGAGGAAGTGAGGGATCAATGCTTCCCCCCCTGAGCAGGTCCCCCATTAGATGCACCTCATGGGAGGTCCTCCTCAGAACGATTAGCCTGGTCATCCCAGACTGGCCAACTTACAAAAAGCCAGTAAACCAAATGCGGCCACCGAAGGCCCAGGATCAGTATGATATCCGCCTGGATGCGACTGTGCCAGATTGGGCCACGTCTCGACCACGGATATGCCAGCGCCGATGCAGAACATAACCCCCCAGAAGTTCCACCCTGTCGTTGCCCCTGTCGCCCGGGTTCTGCGCGGTTTTTGTGTAGAAGCTCGGGCCGTCGGCGGTCGTTCTGGACGACTCTCTGGCACCCCCCACGAGCGCCCTTGACGAGGGGCAGCTGCTGGAAACCACCCCCGCTTCCCCAGAGGAACAACACAACGGCACGTCCATGAACTTTCGGCGTGGGATTTTGGGAGTTTTCGGAAGCTTGCGAAGATCGAAGAGGAAAAAAAAAGGCACAACACAAACTTTCGACGGTCCGCGCGGATTTCTTGGAACTGCGCCGGACCCGCCCTCCCTAGCGCGCGGAGCGCGCCAGGGGCGGCGCCAGGGGGTCCAGCGCGGGTCCAAGAAACCCGCGTGGAGCGTCGAAAGTTTATGTGTATGCCGCTTGTTTCTTCGTCGACTCCCCGCAAGCCTCCGACAACTCCCGAAAACCTCGGGGGACATCGGAGACCCCATCCGGCGTCGCTGCTCCTGAAGACTTCCCTGAGCTGCCAAATGTTCCACCACCACTGACATGTGTAGGACGGGGGAGAAGGGAGGATGAGGAGGTCCTCCTCCTCCTCCTCCTCCTCCTCCTCCTCCTCCTCCTCCTCCTCCTCCTCGCACGTACCCAGAGGCGACCTCCTCCTCCTCCTCCTCCTTCCCCTCCTCCTCTTCCTTCTCCTACATTCGGTAGTGGTGGTGGAACATGGGCCCATCATCCCCCCCCAAGCAGGAGCCGCGCGCCACCAGGATCCAGTGGCTCGACGCGCCCGCCGGCCTCTTGCGGATGGGCCGGCGGCGCGCCCAGGTGGGAAGCGAGAGTCGAAGAGGCGATCGACGACAGACTTGACTTGCCGCCAGAGCTGGTTGTCCCGCCGAGCATGCGTAAAACGCGCAGAATGTCCGCAGATCTACGGGACAGAAAAGACCGCACTTTTCGCAGACTCGGCGGGGGCATCGCTTCTGGGGTGAATCTAGTCTGTATGCTCGATCCCATACTTGAGAGAGGGGGCGGGCCTTCCCAGAAGGCTCGGAAGGCATCTGGCCTTCTTGAAAAGTTCGCTACGCCTGCTCCGAAGACGCCGCGAACTTCGAGGGCTTCTGCAGAAGACAAACAAATCGGCATGAGCATGGGTTCTCGGAGGTCCGCGCGGATTCCTTGGACTGGCGCTGGACCCCCCCCCCCTGGCGCGCGGAGCGCGCCGGCGGCGGCGCCGTAAGCGCCACCAAGGGGTGCCCAGAACTCGAATCCACAGAAATCCGCGCGGACCTCCGAGAAATTATGGTATGCAAAGTCTTGCTCTTGGATCGGAAAAAGCCCCGTGTACCGACCCCGTCTTTCTGAGGAAGCCTGCCGTTTTTTTTTTTTTTTGTTTTTTTTTTGTGTTGGGGGGGGGGTGGTTGTTTTTTTTTTTTTTTTGTGTGTTGTGTTTGCTTCCTCGATGATCCTCAGGACGTGTGTCAGCGCCAACGTGTGTTTCTCCACCGAGGCCCCTCAATACGACGGAGGCGGCGCAACGAGCGGGGTAAACACACGCTTGGGCTAACACACGTTCTAAGGATCATCGGCCTCGAGCGTGTTTCTGTATTTTCGGCGATAATGGGCATTATAGGGGGGGGGGAGTGGGCCGGGGAGGGGGGTATAATGTAATGCTTCCCCCCCCGCCGTGTGCCCGATGCGCACGGCGGCAGTGGTGCCCAGAGCGCACTAGGGAGGCGGAGGGGCGTTACGTTAGAAAGGGGGGGGGAGGGGGGGGCAATAATGCCTATTTCCCAGACCCCCGACGTCATGGTTCTTATATTACGCGACCCCCAAAGATCTGGACCTATTCGCCAGGACTGGTTTTTCATCCTGAGTCGTTTTTTGACGGTCCCGAGGGCCTGTAAGGGCCTCCAGATGCCGAAAATATAGAAAAACCTTCTGTTGAGATTTTCGTCATGACTCGAGGTGGTCTGGTTATGCCCCAAGCAATACAGAAACACGCTCCTGCTCACTTCCACCCCCAGGGCACGCCGCCGCATGGAGGCCAGCAACGCGAGCAGCCGCTCCACCGCGAGCGCGGCCAGCGTGCCGTGCAGTAGCGCCCGCAGGCTAGACGCCTCGGGCGCGCCGCGCGCCGCCGCCGCGGCGAGGTCCTGCAGCGCCTCCTGCTGGGAGGACGTCGACTACCAGAAGATTCCGGCGAAATTTCAGCTCCCAGACATGATCGCGTCGTAAAAAAAATCATGATGGCAAGTGTTTCACTATTTTCGGCCCTTGGGGGCCCTCGCCGGGCCTCGGGACCGTCAAAAAACGACTCAGGACGAAAAACCGGTCCAGGGAAAGGGTCGGGACTTCCAGGGACGCCGTCATGAAAAAATCAGGACGTCACATGTCTGGGTTCTCGTTGGCTCCTGGAAGCTCTCTCGCCTCGGCATGCTTTCCAGCAGCTGCGCCTCGCCGAGAACGTCCCAGGAGTGCCAGGATCGTCCCGAAGACCGCCGGAGGCCATGGCTGTGGCCCGAAAGTCCAAATCTCCGACGACATATGATGTTCGCAACCGGCGAATTGACATCGATTTCGACATCATGAGGTCCGTTTTCGGGGCCAGGGGCCATCGAAAACTTATCTTGGATGAAAAACTGCCCTTGGGGAAGCGGTTGAGATCTCTGTCTGGGGCCGCAGACCGAAGAAATCACATCGGCGGATGTCGAGGCACCCAAGCTCGTCACAAGACGTCGAGGCGGCCGGCTTGTCGCCGTGTTCGGCCTCCAGACGCCAGTCTCGGGCTTCGGGGCCGTCAGAAACCTACACTCGGGATGGAAAGCCGGAGTCGAGAGTTCCAGGGAACCACGCATCGGGAACATCGTAGCGCCGGACCCAGACCCCCGACGTCATGATTTTTTCATGACGTCGACCCCCAGAGGTCTGGACCCATTCCCCGGGACCGGTTTCTCATCCTGAGTCATTTTTTGACGGTCCCGAGGGCCGGTAAGGGCCCCCAGAGGCCAAAAATCATGAAGAACCTCCCGTCGCGATTTTTTCAGAACTCGAGGGGGTCTGGAGATGTTTGGTGGCAGGGACACCCGCGCCGAGCTTGGCAGGGCCCGTCCTGGGCCCAGGCTCTCGGTGCACATGCGCCCTCCCGGCGCGGCCAGGAAGGCGTGCGCGCCGATGCCAAGACTACAAAAAAGCCCACGGAAAAAAAAAGAAAAAAAAAAAAAGAAAAAAAAAGAAAAAAAAAAAAAAAAAAAAAAAAAAAAAACAAAAAAAAAAAAAAAAAAAAAAAAAAAAAATAGAAAAAAAAAAAAAAAAAAAAAAAAGAAAAAAAAAAAAAAGAAAAAAAGAAAAGGAAGAAAAAGAAAAAGAAAAAAAAAAATAAATAAGAAAAGAAAAAGACGAAAAAGAAAAACAAAAAAACAAGAAGAAAAAGCAAAAAAAAAAAAAAAAGCAAGAAAAAGGAAACACTTGACCCAAAAAAAAAAATAAAGAAAAAAAAAAAGTAAACAAAAAAACAACGAAAAAAAAAACAGAAAAAAAATAAAAAAAAAAAATGAAAAAACAAAATAAAACCAAAAAACCAAAATCAACAAACAAACCACCACGCAACCCAAAATCAAGAAAACGGGGGAACGGCCACGGGGGGGCCCTGGTACCGCCGAGTGCTTGTGTTAGGTACGGGCATGTCCCCCTACAGGAGGATTTTGGACGAACAATGACGGATTTTGCCCCCAGACAATATACCCCAAACAATAGCAGACAAACAAAAATAGAATAGATTGTCCCTGGACGATGTGTGTTACTACTTTTGGTTATTCCTCTGTAGAGGACATGGCCCTACTTAAAGCTGCGCCCTCTCCCCCCCCCCCCCGACCTGCGGCGTGCCCCGACGCCGCCTGCTGCCCTCCTCCGCTCCGCGTCCGAGGCGCTCGGCGAGAGAGGGGCGGGGAGGGAGAAGGCGGCGGTCCGACGCGTGCCTGAAGGGGCCCTGGTAACAGCAAATACATAGACACAAATCACGGGACTACCCCATATAGTTTCCCATATCTTCTGGGTTTTCGTCTTCGCCCCCCCCCCTCCCCCCCCACGTCCCATAGTTTCCCACATTCTCTTGGGAATCGACGATGAATTGTGTCTGTGTGTTCTTGTTTTCCCTCGTGAGTGCCTCTTGGAGGAACAGACTTCGGGGAAGTCGTCAGCTGACCACCTCGCCCGTCCTGGCCCAGGGGCCGGTGCAGACGTGCCTCCCTGGACGGGAGCACGATGGGCGCATGCACCGAGCCTCTGGCCCAAGATCGGCCTCGCCAAGACCGCTGGGGTGGTCAGCCGACGCCCTCCGGAAGACGTGACAAACGTCGCCGCGCCGTTTGTTCCAAACGCGCCCAGCACAGCGGGAAACCCACGGCAAACTCTGCGTCCGAGGCGGAATTTGCTATGCTGGCCGAGGCGCTCTCCTCAAGGCGTAAGGCTGCGCGTCGGAACAAACGGCGCGGCGACACCATCACTTTCGGAGGTACGCGCGGCCTTCTTGGGTCGACGCTGGACCCCCCTCCTCTCGCGCGCGACGCGCAATAACACCTGCTCCGAGGGCACCGCCAAGGGGAAGAGGCCAGCGTCGCGTAGGAACATCCGCGCGGACCCCGCCGAAAGTTTAGGCCTGTGCTTCTGTTCTTGTTCGATCGGGCACGTGCCTCGCAGGGAAGGTGGGGAGTCACGCGGACCAGATAGATCGAGGCTCGAGGCGCGCGACGCCTGGGATCGACGCCTCGACCATGCTGAACGCTGCCGGCCACGAGAACAACGATCGGATCGCAAATGTCTCTGGGCACCGTCAATGCAAAAGCTGGTCAAGATCGGTCTCCGAATCCGGTCCTGGGAACCGGTCCTGGCACATTGCCCACCCCATCTGCGACGGCCCAGGGGTCAAAAACCGGCCTCCGCGGCCGAAGGCGATGAGCAGCCTTGTTCGGACAGCAACGCCCTGAGACATAGGCTGGACAGAGTGGGCCCCCAAACGTGTACATGTTGATCTGTTGTGCAATTGGTGTGGATCACCATGCGTGCTGGATCTAGCTGGT
This sequence comes from Prorocentrum cordatum, assembly GCA_963575745.1. Classification (NCBI taxonomy): domain Eukaryota; class Dinophyceae; order Prorocentrales; family Prorocentraceae; genus Prorocentrum; species Prorocentrum cordatum. The sequence continues at coordinate 12,888 of CAUYUJ010002573.1, read as the reverse complement.
GGTGTATATATGTATATGGTGCCAAATCTGCATGGTGCAATCTATGTGGTGCGATCTGCGTTGTAGGATCTATGTTGTGCAACCTGTGTCGTGCGACCTATGTTGTGCTATCTATGTGATGCAATCCGCGTGGTGCAGTATATGCTGTGAGACCTGCGTTGTGCAATATATGCGTTGCAATCTAAGTGGTGCAATTGGCCCTGCCGAACTTAAAATTGTCAACTCCATTGCTTGCGCAATCATCCCACCCACCCACCCGCAACTTGACTTGCAAAACCCATGCGGCCGCGCTACCGTGCGCAGGTTCGCGCGCAGAGCTGCCAGCCAGTCTGGCGCGAACGACGCGGCCGCGGTGTTGCTGACCGGTGAGCACTTCCCAACGCGTGTCGCAACCCGCGCTGACGCGCGGGCACTTCAGTGCGAGTCGGTAGCTCGCTACGATGGCGACATCGGTAACAACGCACACGATGATGATAGAAGCAGTGCTGGTGACAGCGATGGCGGTGACGACGGCGAAAACAATAACGGCCCCGATGCTGATCACGCCGATGACGACGATGGTGTCCACTTGTCGGTGATGAACGTTTTGGAAGGATGTCAACATGCGCGCGCGGCCGACGCGCGCGAGTGACCCGCATTGTGTTTAATTGTAGGGATCGTGCACCATAGATGTGGAAGCATCGATGGTTGTCTTAAGAGCCCACCAGAACGCGCAAACCCGTTTTGAAACAACATGTACTTTCGCAACCCGCGCGAAACCTAATGCCTGTTGAATGATTTCGACGCGCGCCGGCGCGACAACGCGCGCATGCGCATTGCGTCAATTCGTTTGCAACGGACTCTGCCCGACGGATGGATTTGATTAAAGACAGCGTGCACGTGACGTCATTTGCACATGATGATGGGGGGTGTCAAGCCCAGCCTGGCTGGGATGGTTCGAGGTTGCATGTTGCATGATACCTGATGCACAATCATCAAATGTAAAGTGGATATTCCCAGGGTGGTTCGAAAATCGGGACAGGGGGGAGGGGTCAAATCCGACTTCTTCTTTTCTATAAGGAGAATATATGTGGCGTGATTGCCCCGGCCGAACTTGAAGTTACCAACTCCACTGATCGCGCACTTTTGCGACATGCCCAACCCGCAACTTCGTTTGCAAAACACATGCGGCGGCGATTGAGATTACTGCTAGGCGCTGGCTGGCGCATCGCTGCGGCCGCGCTAGCGCGCGAAAGCTCGCGCGCAGAGCGGCCAGCCAGTCTGGCGCGAACGACGCGGCCGCGGTGGCGCTGACACCTGGGGACACCCCAACGCGTCCCTCAAGCCGACCTGACGCGCAGGCACTTGCGTGCGAGTCGGTGGCTCGGGCGGGCTCGGTACCATGTCGATGTCGACAACGGCAGCCGCAATGATGATAGTAGCTACGCTGGCGACGACGAGGGCGATGACGACGGCACGGTCCATCCAATGACGGCGCCAATGCTGATCACGCCGATGGTGGTGATGGTGTCCACGCGTCGGCGATGGAGATGCTCCCACAGACATGATTGGAAAGTCAGGGTGGCAAACCACGTGCTTCATATGTGCTCGGGACACTCGATTCAGAAATCCTCCCGTAGCACCCCACACTTGCGGGTAAGAGCGAGGTGACGGACGCGGGGTGAGCCGTGTGCGTGCCCACATCCACATAGACTGACGCCAATTTGCCCGACATGTTATCGAACAGGTGCTGCATCTTCCTTTCCAAAGCATCGAGCTGCGGGCAAACGACACGCATGGTATGCTCCATCTCCTCGGGCTGAGCTTCGATGTGCTTCCACAAAGCGTCGAGCGTGGCAATGGCGCGGGAATTGCTCGACTGGACGGTCTCACAGACTGCGGAGCTGACCAGGCCCTCGAACTTGGAGCGGAGAGCGGTGGACTTAGTAGCGATGCCATGCGCAACAATCGCCATCTGGATGCTGATTGGGGGCATGGCGGCGTAGCGACGTAGGAAGCTGCCAGTCATGAGGAGACTCTCCAGCAGCACCTGAGTCATCATCAACAACAGCTGAAGCCAAATCATGCACTGAGTCCGTGGACGGCGATGCATTACGGGTCGCCGAAGTTGCAGAGCCTGTTGCCACACTCTGCTCCACCTTCGCCATCTTCAGTCTTGGGCCACTTCTTCTCAGGGGTCTCGCTGCGTCGAGCTGTTCGGCCAAGCGAACCAAGGACGCGGCATCGAGCAATCCCGTCGGCGAGAGGATCTGGTATCAGCATTGCAGAGCTGGGATCGGGGGAGGGCTCTCAGAGCTGGATGCGCGCTGAGAGGTTCGTGTGGAAGCATCCTTTGCTAGCCTCGGACTACAGGTATCCACTTAGTCCCTGAGAATACCAGGCATCCTGAGCCAAAATGGCCACGGAAGGGCAGGAGGAGGAGGAGAGCAAGAGGAGGAGGAGGAGGAGGAGGAGGAGGAGGAGGAGGAGGAGGTGAGAGCTAAGAGAAGGAGGAGGAGGAGGAGGAGGAGAGAAGGAGGGGGAGGTGGGGAGGGAGGTGGAGGAAGGAGGAGGAGGAGGAGGAGGAGGAGGATGAGGAGGAGAGGATGCTGGAAGCAAGAGGAAGGGAGGATGAGGAGGAGGACAAGGAGGAGGAGGAGGAGGAGGAGGAGGAGGATCAGCTCGAGGCTGGCTACGCAAACCTCGTCGCCGCCGGTTCTCTGCAAGCTCCGGGGGGGCCTTCCGTCGGCCGACGCCCTCGGCGGCGCGCCGGGGCTCCCGGGCGCGTTCCGCGCCGCCGGGCCCCCGCGGCCCTCGGCGCCCAGCAGCGCCTCCAGCGGGGGCAGCCCAGGCGCCTGAGGTTTTGATCGGGTCGGGCGAAAGGGGGGGATAGCAAAGGTCGGGGATGGACAGACCTCCCTTTAGTAAAACGTGGTTTAGTGAAAACGACCTCGGGCCCAAACCTGGCGGGCGCAAGACTGGAAAATAACGGCCGCGGCGCCCTCTCGAGAACCGAAAACGGACAATTCACTAATCGACGTGTCACTGTTGGGGGTTCTGTCCACCCCCGAAAAGGGGGGGTTTGAGAATCAGCTCACGTAGCTGATTTTCCGGGCGCCTCCCGGCGCCGGAGGCGGCTGTGTATCGAGGAATGGGCCCCCTCGGTGAGGCCGAAACCAGCTGCATGCAGCAAAGTTCGTAACCCCTCCTTTCCCAATCCCCCCCTTTCGTCCGGCCCGACCGTCCCGGCATTGCTATAGGCCAGCCACGGCAGGTTCTTAGAACCCAAAAGTGTTCGAATCACAAAACCAGGGTTCTCAGAGAACATACGCCCGATGTGGTAGAAGAAGACAGTCCCAGCCAGAGATGTTCTAAGAACATCTCGTGAAAACCACAAAAGGTTCTCAGAGCCAGGACGCTTTGCCACTGCTTGAAGGTTGGCGGCGCACACAAGGGTCAGGCCCCGTCGAAACCCGCACGTTCCTGTGCGGAATGGGCTATCGAGCCCCTGTTGGCGATCAATGGGCGATTGGGGGTCGATGCACTCTCCCCCTGGGCCTACCCCCCCACCTCCCGTCTCGTTACCCCTGACTTTCTTTCGGCTGTGCCAAGCCGCCTGTGAACATCTGTCACACAACGCCCGCCGGCGCCAACCGCGCGCGGCCTCGTCCATGAATATGGTGGCACGCGCAGGGGGGCAGGGTGTGGGGGGAGGGCTTCTTGGAAGGAGGCTGCTTCTTAGAGGGTGCTGGCTGGCCTTGCACCTACAGGCTAGGCCCGCGCCCTCTAAGAAGCAGGGGCGTTCCCACCAAGCCTTCCCCCCCACCCCTACCCACCTCTGCGCGTTGCTGATGCGGGCCGCCACCACAGGGCCGCCGCCGCCGCCTGCCGCCCGCCGACCGTCCGTGGTTCTGACTCACAATAAGGCGGCGGGCGGTATTCTTGTTTTTGCTTCTTGTGGTTCACATAAAAAGCAGCAAAAATAAAACCCAACCAAAAAACAGCCTCTTGGGGGCTCTTGCAGAGCCCCAATGGCCGTCGGAAAACGACTCAGGGCCCTGCCCCGCCGCCGCCGTCCGCCGTCTGCCGCTCGCTGGGGGACTCGGGCCGCCGCTCGCGTCATGGGTTCGGAAGTTCTCCGTCGCTGTCCCGGGTTCGTAGGGGGCCTTCGCCAGCGGCTGCGCCTTGCCGTGAGCGTCCCTGGGGTGCCCGGATCGTCCCGAACGGCCGCCGGAGACCTGAGATATGGCCCGGAAGCCTGCCCTCCTCTCGCGGCGGACAAACAAAAACACGACGGGAGATGTTGATATTACGTCTTCGGCATCTGGGGTCAGTGCCGTAAGAGAACGGTTCTCCGTGCTCAGTTGCCATCTGGTCAGCATGCAAGCACACTTGCCAGGGCGGGAAAGGCGGCAGCCTGGGATTAGTCTGACCCTGACCCCGCGCCATCATACCCCCCTAGACAGGAGAGTGGCTCTGGCGGGCTTCTGGAGGTCGACGCTGTGACAAAAACCACGGCGTCGGAATCCCGGTCCGCCGCTGCTGTCTGCAGTCCGCCGCTGCCGTCCCCAGATCTCCGGCGATATTTGTTTTGCAACGCGGGTGTGTTCCCTGATTTCGACCCTCAAGGGTTCGTTCTCGCCGCCCGCCGCCCGCCGACCGTTCGTGGTTCTGGTTCACAAGAAAGCGGCGGGCGGTATTATTGTTGGTGCTTCTTGTGGTTAACATAAAAGACAGCAAAAAAACAACACCCAACCAAAAAACAGCCTCTTGGGGGCTCTTGAAAGATTCGTTTTCGGGCCTCAGGCCCATCAGACATGGCTCTGAAACGGAAGAGAACCACCCCTGGGGCAGCGGTCGGGGTCCTGGGGCCGCGCACAATGACAAACATCACACTTTCGGCGGATGCATACAGTTGGGGCGTTGACCTAAGGAACGATAAATAAGGAACGAGGCCCTTTGTTCCACAAGTTACACTTCGCTTCCCCCTTGAAAACCGAAGGAAAGCCGAAGGCAAGCTGTAAAACAACCAGGGAACACGGAGCGCCTCCCAGACGAAGAGAGCTCCTTCCGCAGCGCCCCGACTGTTTGGGGCTGCCGTCCGCTGGAAAATTCAGGCCGCCGCTCGGCGCTCGCCGCTCGCTGCCGCCGCCGCCGCCGTCCGCCGGCGCTCGGCGCTCGCCGGCCGCACCGGCTCTGGCCAGGTTGGGGCGCCTCGCCGGTCAGGAAGGTGGGCTGCAGGAACAGCGAGGCGATGAGGGACGGCAGCGCGCCGCTGCGGTGGAGGCGGCGCTGCTCCTGGGCGCGGCCGCCTGCTGCGCCTCGAGCCCACCATATCCCTCATCCCTCGCCCCTCCCTCTTCCTCCCTCCTCGCTCTCGTCCACTCGTCCTCGGCCACCTTCCCCTCCAACCTCCCCCTCCGCCCTCCTCCTCCTCCTCCTCCTCCTCCTCCTCCGCCTCCTCCTCCGCCTCCTCCTCCCTCCTCCTTCTGAGTGCTCCACCTCCTCCTCCTCCCTCCTCCTCCTCCTCCTCCTCCTCCTCCTCCTCCCCAATTGGCCCTCTGCGCTCTTCTCCTCCTCCTCTCCTCTCCCCTCCTCCTCTCCTTCCCCTCCTTCCCCTCCTTCTTTCTCATCCGGCCGCCTGGTTGTCCTCCCTCGTCCTTCTCGCCTTCCCTCCTTCTCCTCCTCCACCTCCTCCTGCCTCCCACTCACTGCCCCTCCTCCTCCTCCTCCTCCTCCTCCTCCTCCTCCTCCGTCGGAAATTCCTCTTTGCCCCCCTCCCTGCACTCCTCGCCCCCTCAGCCGCTTGATCCCCCGCTCCTTTCCCCCGCTGGGATCCGTTGCCCACTCGAAGGGGATCGCTGGGCAGCGCACTCTCTGGAAGCAGCCCAAAGCTCCAGGTCCAGTTTTGTCGAGTGCGGAGCACTGCCAGGGCAAGGTCGTCTCCTCGTTTTGGCTGTCACCCCGTTGGAGCCCCGATTCGTCAAACGCATCAGAGGGTATAGCTGGCACATCAAATAAGGAATCGGCATGCCAGCAGGTGCCCCACGAAACCTTCTTATCCCCCGATGGCCCCAGTGACCCACAACAGCCTAGGGACCCATTCGGACCCTCAAAGATCGATGAATAATGTGTCCCTAAGATGTCTGATATAAAGATGTCTTTTCGATGTGTCCACTGCATAGGTTCAGGAGGGGGTTGCGGCTAACGAAGATGATCAAGAAGTGGAGCATCGCCAGGTGCTCCGCCATAAACACCCCCGCTTTCGGCAGCGAGACGGCGAACCCCCATTCAACAGACCCCACTCCCCTGAGGGTTAACGTGTTGGAGGCCCGCTCGCGCTCAAAGGATATACCCGAGACAATCCACCTGGTCCTCCCCCCCCTCCTCCTCCTCCTCCCCCTCCTCCTCCTACTCCTTCTCCTCCTCCTCCTCCTTCTCCCCTTCCTTCTTCTCCTCCTCCTCCTCCTCCTCTCCTCCTCCGTCCTCGCCACCTCCTCCTCCTCGCTCGCCCGCATCTCCTCCCCTGAGATTCCTTCCTCCTCCTCCTCCTCTTCCTCCTCCTCCTCCTCCCGTTCCTCCTCCTCCTCCTCCTCCTCATCCCTCCTCCTCCTTCGCCTTCTCTCCTTCGCGCCCATCTCTCCTCCCTCCTCCTCCGCCCTCACTCCTCCTCCTCCTTCCTCCTCCTCCTCCTCTCCTCCTCCTCCTCCTCCTCTCCTCCTCCTCCTCCTCCTCCTCCTCCTCTCCTCCCTACTCCTCCTCCTCCTCCGCCTTCGCCTCCGCCTCCTCCCTCCTCCTCCTAGAAACTTCAGGCTACTAAAGAATACGCTCGGGCACGCATTCATCTCGCTCCTGGGCAGCCCTGCCGCACGAATCCGCGCCCGTGCCACGGTCAGCGAACAAGAGATGAGAAGCACTAAGACATCATCCCCGATGGGGAGTGCAAATGAGATGGGACCGGCTCAGGGGGGAAACGTTGACCTGGAGTCGGCGAGATGCCGCCCGTGAACCGACGACAGGCCCCCGACATCGACACTGAACATCCATAGGAGGTGTGGGCTATCATGCCTCCCACCAGGGATGCGCAGGCGTTTGGGGGTCGATGCGTTTCCCCTGAGCTCGCCCCTCCCCCCCTCTTTGCCCTTGTGAAGGGGCCCTGGGACACACAAATAAATGCACACAAATAACAGGATTACCCATGTTTGACCATACTTTCTGGGCTTTTCTCTTCCCCCCCACATCCAATATTTTCCAATATTTTCCTGGGGATCGACGATTAATTGTGTCTGTGTGTTTTCTCCCCTATTGACCTTGGCTCGACCCCTCCTCCCTCCTCGTCCGCTCCCTCCTCTCCCGCCCCTCCGGCGACGACGGTGGCGGCAACGGTGGCGGCCGCGACGACGACGACGCGACGACGATGACAACGGAGACGACGGACCACGACGAATCTCAAGGACAACGACGACGAGGACGAGGACGATGGGCGACAAACCCCGACAATCCACGGACGACGACAATCAGCGACGGACAAAGGAGGACTGACGAACACGAAAGTTGACAGACCACCGACGACAAGAAATGCGGCAGCGACGACGGACGGCGGGTGACGGACGACTGGCGACGGCGACGACGGGCGACGACGGCACCGACCACCCCGACGGCTTCAGGAGCTCTCTAGTCCAAATTATCGATCCTCGACCCCCGATCCTCAATCAATGAGGGCGACGACGACGGAAGGCGGCGGCGAACGACGACGACGACGACGTCGTCGACGACGGTGGACGTTCGACGACGACGGCGGCATGCCGATGACGGCGACGACGACAACGAACTGCAGGCAACGACGAACGACGGCGACAACTACGAACGGCGGCGAGCGACGACGGACGAGCGACGAGCAACGAACGCCCGACGGCGGCGACCTTCCGACGGCGACATCTGACGACGGGCGGCTGCGACGGCGGCGACGTCGGACGACCAACGGGGGGCGAACGCACGGCCGACGCCGACCCGCGTCGGCGAGCGGCGTCCTGGGCGTCTCCACCCTCCAGGTGCTGGAACAGCACGCGGAGCCCCTGCCACAGCGCCCGGTCCTCGGGGGAACAGCAGCGTCCACCGCTCGCCGCCGCTCGCCGCGGGCCACTCGCCGCCCGCCCCTCGCCGCCGTCGCCGCCGCCGGCGTCGTTCTCGAGGTCTCTTGGGGCGATTCTCGATCGATCGATCCTCGATCGATCGGCGCTCGAGCCTCGACCGATCGCGGCGGCGGCGGCTTCGACGTGTCCCACCTCGGCCGCGGTGGGCTGCGCACCGTATGGCGGCGGCGGGGGCGATCCCCGCAGGATTCCCACTTGGCACTCGGCCGAGGTGGGCTTCCCAGAGCCCGAGAATCCCTCGGCCCTCGATCGATGGATTCCTCGACCCTCGATCGGTCGATCGCGGCAGCGGCAACGACGACTCCCTCGGGTCCCAGGTGGGCTTCGCGGAGGCCGAAGGGCACCGAACTTCGACCCCATCGGCACTCGGTCGATCGATCGCTCGATCCATCGACCTTCGATCGATCGATCGCGGCGGCGGCAACGACTCGCAGGCGCCGGCAAACACGTCCGCATCCCGCATCCACGGCTTCGCGGGCCGGGCCCATGGCCATCCACGGGATCGCGCCCCCGGGATCCGGACCGCGAGGGCGTGGATCTGCATAGGCCTGCCGCCCGTGATCACAAGCCGCGCTTGACCTCCATTCCCCCCTCCTCCTCCTCCTCCTCCTCCTCCTCCTCGCCTCCTCCTCCTCCTCCTCCTCCTCCTCCTCCTCCTCCTCCTCCTCCTCCTCCTCCTCCTCACGCGTGGTGACGTCTGCAAATTTTTGGGTCGTACGTAGCCCGGCTCTCCCGTGGCCGCTCGGGACGATCCGCCGACCCCCGGAACGATCCCTCGGCGAGGCGCCGCCGCTGGAGCGCACACCGAGGTTGGAAAAAGTGCCCAGAGCCGACGAAAACGCCCAGAAACCTCGAACTTCCGACCCGACACTCCCAAAGAGGAGGAGGAGGAAGAGGAGGAGGAGGAGGAGGAGTAGGAGGAGAATGAGGAGGAGGAGAAGGAGGACGAGGAGGAGGAGGAGGAGGAGGAGGAGTAGGAGGAGGAGGAGGAGGAGGAGGAGGAGGAGGAGGAGGTGGAGTATTTAGGCTTCCGCGGCCGCAGCCTCCCTACGCCGCAGTCCGCCGCAGCAACCGAAGCAGCCGCTGCTGAGAAGCAAGACAAGGGGGAAGGAGAAGGCGATAGGAGGCGCCGGCCGCACTCGATGCGGCAAGCCACCTGGGAAACTTATTGAACCTGGGCCACCAAGAGGGGCCCACCCTGCCACCCCCGGAATATCGCCTCGACGATGCGGACCGAGCATGCCGAAGCATCCTCGAAGAGAGTCGCCGAAAGCGCATGGGTCCCAAGATGGGCCACCCCCCCTGGAATAGAAGCCCCCTGACGATGCTGACAGAGCATATCGAAGCCGGACCCCTCGAAAGACGTAGGACTGTATACCATGATACACATAGAACGGCCCAAGACCAGAAGCCACAAAATATGAAAAGTCTCACGACGAAATTAAGGTGCCGAATGCCGGGCCTGCTTGCTTGCAATAGACCTCACACGCCCGTTCGTACAACGCCGTAACCAATTTGCCCAAGTTCTGATGTCCGTAGTGACCCATCTGACCAGAACACACATTCGCCAACCTGCGCAGGAAATGCTTGCCGACACAACCACAGCGCAGACAGGCATGGATCTGCAGGTCCTTGAAATAGCCCAAGAGGCGGGACTCATGAATCGGAACTCCTTGTACATGAACTCCAACATCGCCTACTCTCTGAATGTGGCCCTTGAGAACACCCCCCAAACAGGGCGTCTCCAGGAACCTTTCCAACTTGCGACCACTCGCGCTGCAACCACAAGCCGAACAATGAAATGATGTGCCCATGCCAGTGAAGACCTGGTGCTCGGACAACTTGACACGACGACTGAACTTTTTCGCCATGGACCTCGTCGGACGGACTCGTTTGGGCTCCGCCTCCGTCGCTGCCAGGAAAGCCTTGGCCAGGTGTTTGCGGACAGCACGACCGATTGCTTCCGCATGCTCAAGAGACGCTGCCACTGAACTATGAACAGCCACCACATTTGCCCAGTAACCAGCCGCTTCATCCGCTAAGGCGTTAGCAAGGTAGTGTTCGATCTGCGTCCCAGCCTGGATGGCCACCTCGACAGACATGTGGCTCTCGATCTTGACGACACTGAGCATAGATGGGTACTGCGCAACCACGTCCTTGACCTGCAGCCAAAGGTCCAGGTTCGTAGTCGGAAGCCGCCCTTGCGAGAGTTTGCGGAGCCCATTGACCACGTACCCCGAGTCCGTGACGAAGGTGATAGGGACCCCTAGGTCGAGCAGATCTTCTGCGGCCCTGAGCAAAGCCGTCGTCTCACCTCGGTTGATGGTCTGCTTCTTGGGGATGCCACCGCCTCGGGAGAATAAAAGCTGGACGTCTAGGTCGGTGTCGGAGGTCACCTTGATGACTTGATATGACCAACCAATGCGCCGCAACCTAGCATCTGCAGAATGGAGCCCTCCTGAAGCATCACCGCCAACCAAGAGATGATCGAGATCCCTGAGATCATCCTTATGGCCGATGACCTCATCATACGGGTTGTCTGTCGGCTCGTCCACCTTGGTCCAAGGAGCAGGCAGTATGCCCCTCAACCACAAGCAGGGAAGGTTCTCGTAGTCCTGGAGGGCCCTGCTACGCAAGTTTGAAGAGACCGACGAGAACACCTCATTGCAAGAACACGACCAACTACGATGCAAATCGGTCTCTTCCAATCCACACTTGCAACGCTGACAATCGGTGGTGTCCAAATTGCTGCTGCTCAGGGTCGAGATCCTGCTGCGCGTCCACGAGGCTCCCGTCATGACAGTCTCGATAGCGCCTGCCATCTCAAACTCGCCCTTCTTCTTCAAAGATGTGAGGTGACGTCGAGCTTCACAGACGTCAGCTCCTTCTTCAAGGCCTTTGCCATCCCAATGCCTCGAAGCCTTGTCCCAAAGCATACGGTCGATCGTATCAGAGATGGCATCTTTGAGGGCACTCATATCTTGGGGACCTTGACCGATGATGCGGTCTGGGGCCATAAATCTTTCTCCAAGATCGGAAATCCATGCCCACGGCCCCACAGGATCCCAACCAATGTCTAAAAGCGTGGCTATAGTTGCAGACACCACTCCAGTGATGCCTCTCCATCTGTCCTTCAAATCCCTGCTGTCAATCCGTCTACGTGCCGCCCTCCAGGTACGACGTGCCAACTCTAGGTCGAAGCCTGGTTTGAAAATAATGGACATCCAAGATTCCACCAGCCTGTGCACGATCTGATACTGAGGGTCCTTGCGGCCGACACGTAGTTGTAAAAGAGTTGTGAGGCAACGACCTGGCCACTTCTTTGCCAGGGTCTGTCCCAGAGCTTTCCTCCAGCCGTTGATGACCGACGGAGCCGCTCCAAAGACTTTGTCCGAGTAGTCCGCCATCGGAAGAACACCCATCATGGCCAACTTTGCGCCGATCTTCTTGCGGACCGCACCTTGAGCAAACCGCTTGACACGAGTGAAACGCTGCTGAGCACCTCTTCGCCGCTGAGCCTGCTTCGGACGCCGAAAGCCAACCGTACCTCGATCGATGCCCAAATCGGTGGCGACACTCTCGATCTTGACCTCGAAGCCCTCCTTGGCGAATCCTCGTTTCAACTCCTTGCCTAGCCCAGCATTGTTGGTAACTATCGTCGACTTTGCCGATATCACCAAACCTGCCTCAGAGCAACCTTTTGCAAAAGTCAAACCAGCTTGCAAGGCTAGTCCGAGAACTCTTTTGTATCTGCCTTCCACTCTTTGAGAAACGTCATCCACCCAGGACCTGACCGTAACACCAGGAGATCCCTGCGCCACTCTGTCCAAGATGTTGTACAGATCACAACGAGAGAAATCCACTGCGCCGCCAAGTCCAGCTATCATGCTCTGCTCGGGTATGATGGCATCAGAATAATAACCACTGTCACGGAGGAAACGCACTCCCATGTGTAAAATCATCTCCAATGCCAAGATGCACGGTGGAAAATCGTGCTCCATACCAGTCTTCAGTAAGAGCTGCCACTTGAGAGCGTCGTAAAACCCCTCAATGTCCCACAGCACGCTGGCCTGCACCCAATCTTTAATCGTGGTGAGCGCGACAGTCTCGTCCAGGTAACTGCGAGCTAAGGCCTCGCGCAAGGCTGAGGAACCTGCCACTGCTGCATCCCAGTGCCCAGCCTTTGCCTTTGTCCAGCTGGCACGGTACTCGCCTCGACAACTTGACCAAAGCCTCGCCAAGGTCGATAATATGCCAATGGCCCTGTCGTCACCGCTCGGCTTGCGTAGAAGAGTGACCAGAACCACCGTAAGTTGCCAAGGCCATGCCACTGACTGTTCAATAAGCTGAAAAAGTTGGACCAGCTCCTGCTTACCTTGCTCGGGCAACCAGATGAGGTCCCTCTTCCCCAACTGCTCAATGCCCTTCGCCGACGTGCCCTTCATCCTTCGGATGCCGTCTTCGAGCGTCTCCAAGTCGAAGAGAGGGAAAGCGTCTTCACGAGCGCGAGCCCTAGCACGTCCCAAGAGTATGGTAACCTGGCCGATGTCGAGCTGCTGGTCACTCCACTTCTTCTTCCACACCTTAGCCCGAATGTCCATCGCCGTGAGGGGGTCCGACGATATTACCTGGCCTTCCTCGAACTCATCCTTCGAGGTGGCCTTGTCCTTGATAAGTCGAAACAGCTTCCCAGGTGCGGCAACATACTGCTCCTCCGCCCATTGGGAGAAGGCCAGATACTGAGAATAACATTCCA
>CAUYUJ010002572.1:0-77500 GCA_963575745.1 Prorocentrum cordatum | reverse complement strand
CATCATCATCATCATCATCATCATCATCATCATCCATCCCCCTCTTCCTCCTCCTTCTCTTTTTCCTTTTTTGTTTTTCCTCCTCCTCCTCCTGCTCCTCCTCCTTCTCCTCCTCCCTCCTCCTTGCCTGTCCTCCTCCTCCTCCTTCGTCCTATTCGTGATGACGATTCGCAGTAATACCATGTGTATGTGTAGTATTAGTATTTCCAGTATTAGTAGTGTTAGTATTAGTTTTGCGAGTATCACCAGTATTATTAACATTGTGTGGATTATGTTGCGTTGCATGAGTATCGTTATTGTTAGTATGCGTCGTATGGTTATTATACTTATACGCCGTGTTCGTATTGTTAGTCTTTTCCGTAGTATGTTTATTCGTATTGATCGCATTCATAATCGTATTGTTCTTAGCAGCCCCATTATTATTGGCATTAATATTCTTACTGGTATGCTTCTTCTTATTTCCAGTGTGGTTATTAGTATCATCATTCTCATTATCCGCCTGCTCCTCCTCCTCCTCCTCCTCCTCCTCCTCCTCCTCCTCCCCCCCTCCTCCTCCTCGTCCCTCCTCATCATCCTTCCTCCTCATCCTCCCTCCTCCTCCTCCTCCCCCTCGTCCCTCCTCCTCGTCCTTCCTCCTCGTCCCTCCTCCTCTTCCTCCTCATCCTCCTCGTCCCTTCTCCTCCTCGTCCTCCTCCTCCCTCCGGACTATTATTCTTTGTGTTATTCATTCGTTTTCTTCTTCTGCTGAGTCTGCTTCTTCATCGTTGTTGTAGTACTGTTTATAATGTTTCGGTTGTTACGCGTATTATCATTAGTCTTCGTATTATCAGGGTTATTGTTATGTTTGTATTGTTGCTACTAGTTTACATGCTGTTGTTCTTAGTTGTTGTTTCTTCTTCCTCCTCTCCTCCTCCTCCTCCTGGTCCCTCCTCATCCTCCCTCCTCCCTCCTCCCTTCTCCCTCCTCCCTCCTCCTCCTCCTCCTCCTCCTCCTCCTCCTGCTCCTCCTCCTCCTCCTCCTCTCTCTCGTCCTCTTCCTCCTTTTCCTCCTTCTCCCTCCTTGTTTCTCTTCTTATTCGTATGTTCGTCTTCTTGGAATTGGTATGAGTATTATTATGCATATCATGTGTATGATTATTATTGTTGTTATCTAAAGGCTGCCGCCTCTGCCGCCGACCCCAGAAGAGCATTCATGCCCAGTTGTAACCATGTGTGTTGGGTTCAACTTTTCAAGTGGCCTCCCAGATCGCCCCAAGGCCAGGGGTTGTCTTGGGAGAGGACGAAGGGGGGATTTCAGACGTGGTTGGGGGATCGGGGCGGTTCTGGACGTCGGAACCCGCTACCGTGCCCGGGCTGCGGGTCGGAGGCCACGCGGATGGCAAAGGGTGTCTCGTAGGAGGCGTCTCGGAGGTGTTTGGGAGGCAGTTTGTGCTCCTCTTGGGGGCCTCCGGGAGCCTTGTGGTTGTTTGGGGGCCTGTTGGGGGCTTCTCGGGGCAACTGGGGAGCGCTTTGGGGCCGAAGGCTTGACATGTTCGTTCGGAGTCCCCCTGTGGGCTATCTTTTGGGGCTGTCCTGGGTCCCCCTGGCTCGTCATGGGTTTTTTTGAGCGGTCTTGGGGCCCTCTTGGGTCGTCTGGGAGCCTTTTGGGGGGCCTCTTTGGCCGTGTTGGGGAATGGGTTAGGAATGAATGGTTCCTCATGGGACTGGGACGATGTTGCTCCTGGAGGGCGTCTTGGGGCGCCTCTTGGGGGCTCCTTGGAGCGTCTTGGGGGCTTCTTGGGCCGTGTGGAGGCCAGCGTGAGCACGTTGGATCGATCTTCTGGCGGCTCGTGGCCTTCTTGGACCGTTCGGAAAGCCTCGTGGGCCCCCCGTGGCATGTTCGAGGGGGGCGTCGGTAGGTTTCGGGCGAGAACTTGTGGGGTAGGAGGCCCCAAGAACAGAGCTCTCCCGGGATGAGGATGCCAGGCCAGGGGTCCAGGAGGGCGAGATCTTGTGGGGTAAGGGGTCCCAAGCACAATTCTCCAGGATGGGGATACCAGGCCAGGAGGGGGTCCAGGAGGGGGGCGTTGGTAGGTTTCGGGCGAGAACTTGTGGGGCAGGGGGTCCCAAGAACAGAGCTCTCCCGGGATGGGGATGCCCGGCCAGGAGGGGCTCCAGGAGGTGGGCGTTGGTAGGTTTCGGGCGAGATTTGTGGGGTAGGGGGTCCCAAGAACAGAGTTCTCCCGGGATGGGGATGCCAGGCCAGGGGGTCCAGGAGAGGGGCGTTGGTAGGTTTCGGGCGAGAACTTGTGGGGCAGGGGGTCCCAAGAACAGAGCTCTCCCGGGATGGGGATGCAGGAGGGGTGCGTTGGTAGGTTTCGGTCGAGAACTTGTGGGCTAGGGGGTCCCAAGAACAGAGCTCTCCCGGGATGGGGTATTTTTCGTCGACAATCTCCCTGTAGGGGGACAGGCCCGACTTAAGTCTGGCCCATGAGGAGTCTGTCCCTGAGCGAGCGGGCGCCTCTCCGACAGGTCATGCCGAGCCGTCGTGGCTACAGGCGGCACCTTTTCACACGCACGTGTCGCCCAATCGTACCGGCTGACTTCTCCTGGATGCACCTCTGGCTCCAGACGCTCTCCTCCTCCTCCTCCTCCTCCTCCTCCTCCTCCCTGATCCTGCTCCTCCTGCTCCTGCTCCTCCTTCTCCTCCTCCTCCTGCTCCCCTGATCGGGACGACCGACATGGGCGCGGAAAGAATGGGTACAATGCCCAACAGCAGTCCCTGCTCATTTTGAGCAGGACTCGCTGTCCGCGCCGCCGCGGCCTGTGTCCATCTGAGTCAGAAGGCCGCCTGCCCAACAGCGGCTGCTGGTGGTTTGGGACAACATGTGTTGCTGGGCATTGTGCCCATTCTTTCCGTGCCCATCTCGGGCGCGCGAACGAGCGGGCGCCCGGGGGCGCGGTGCTCCGGGCTCTGGGCCCATGCGGGGCACAGCAGTTTGCAGGAGGAGGAGGAGGAGGAGGAGGAGGAGGAGGAGGAGGAGGGAGGAGGGAGGAGGAGGGAGGAGGGAGGAGGGAGGAGGAGGAGGAGGAGGAGGAGGAGCAGTGCCAGCGAGCGAACGAAAGCCCCCCAGTCGCCCACTGGTCGCCGACAGGCGTTGGATGGGGCCTGCCCCGCCCAGGGCGTCGTGCGGACGCGCCGTCGGCGGCCTGCCGCCGATCCATCGGCGATGTTCAGGAGGGGAAACAACACACAGACACAATGAATCGTCCACTCCCAGGAAAATATAGGAAAATATGGGGATTGGGGGGGAAGACAGAAACCCAGAAAATGTATGAAAATATGGGGGATCCTTTTATTTGTGTGTATTTTTTTGTGTGTCCTGGGGCCCCTTCAGATGTGCCGCCGATGCCAGGTCGACGTCTCCCTCCCCACGCTCGGGGGTGGCCAAGAGGGGCATGGTAACTAGGGTTAACTCGGGCCTGTCCCTCTACAGGAGGAATCCTCAAAGGCAGTAAACAAGCAGTCTGGGGACGATGTTCGAGTATTTGTTTTACTATGTTTGGGCACTTTTTGCCTAATTCTTATGTTTCGTCGACAATCGGCCTGTAGGGGGACATGCCCGACCTAAGACCAGGGGGGGTGGATGTCCTGGCGGGGGGCATGATATCTTCCAAGATCGCATGGCGCCTCGTCCCGTTTAAATGCGTCCCCAGCCCGCCCCTGGGCCGCGCACGTGCCGCCGGCCACGATTCGCGCCCCCCCCCTCTCTTGGCCGCCCCCCTCTCGGACGCCCCCGACAGGCGGGTCCCCCCCCTAATTTGGCATCGCTCGGACGTGTGCATGCTTCCTTCGGCGAGGACCATCGAGGAGCATCCTTGATCATTTGGGGAAAAAGCCACGCACGAAACCGAAAAAAAACAGGGAATGGACGTCCGAGCGAGGGCCAGCTACCGTTCCCCCTCACCCCGCACCCCGCCCTCGCCCTCCACAGTCGGACACGGGCATCTCCGCGCCGTCGGGGCGCAGAAGACATGTCTGGGTCCCGGAGACGGTTCCTGCGCTCCCAGAGCCTGGGGCTGCCAGGTCGGGGACTCCTGCGAGGGAGGCCGTCTCCGGGATCCGTCTTCGTGCCCTCTCCACTGGGAGGTTGGGGAGCGCGCGAGCTTTTCGAGGGGCCGCCCCTTGATCCTGGCATTCATAGGCTGTGCGTCTCGTGACGTGCGCACGAGGCCGTGCGCAAGCGAGAGACATGCCGTCAAGACGCCGAAAATGAGGAACGCTATGGCTCCCAGGAGGGGGCGCCGGTGCTCGTGCCGTGCCTTCGAGCTGGGTCGGCAAACACCTGTTCGCGGCCGAGGCTCGACGCCCCCGACTCGGTGTTCAGTCTGGCACACCCATGAGAAATTCGTAAGAAACACCCACAACTTTCGTGGACGCCAGATTCCGCCCAGGAAAGACAAGGATCTGAGCCGGATTCCTGGGCGTTGTTTTGGAGTTGCACTTGTTCGCAATACTGTTCTACACTTAGGCCTGGACTGCTGCTTCAGAAAGCGCTCCGAGGGAAGCCCATACTACTTGCGTAAAACGTCTTTCTGATTTGAAGCAGGGGTGCAGCACGGTGACTGTAGAGAGCGAGGAAGAGATGCTCGCCTCCTCTTCTGGCTGACGGAGCCAGTCTGTCTGGGGCACCACGGGCGGCCTCGATGGGTCGTCGTGGCGTGGCCTGGCACTGTGGCGTCACAGCGTCTGCCATGGAATGAGTCACTCGAGACCCATGCACAAAGCAATGGTGTCCCACTCCACGAGTAGTGGTGCACTGGTTGATTCGCGAGGACGTCCTGACCGGTGTCCCGGGTTTGTCCTGTTTGATTTGCGATGTTGTCCCGATCGGGTTGCGATGGTGGGGGGGCTTGCAGACACGAGCACAAGCGGCGATGGGCCCTCCTTACGGCTGCAGGGGGATCGATCCCGCCTTGCGCAGTGCAGGCTGGCCTCTGCGAGAGCCTTCGAATGCCGTTGAGGTTACAACAGATTTGTGTTTCGTGTTCCATAGCCATTTGAGCTCAAGGCATTCGAGGCTTCAAGTAAGACCAGGCCCGATTGAGAGTAATTGAAACTGCCTGGGCTGCCATGGCGCGGGCGGGCCCGCAGGCATTTTCATTGTGGTCTTGCGCATTCCTGTCGCTCAACCTCGTGGCTTCTTTATTGGCGTGGGCAGGCCAGTGGTGGGTCGTCGTGAAGGAAAGTTTGTTCGCTGAGATGTCGAATTTGTTTGGTGAATATGATGTTGGCTTGTTGGGTATGAATGCAAGCCCTTATTGGAAATTACTGGTTCTTGTGAATTTGTGTGGCGTAGTAGCAACCAGTTGCATCGGCGCTCGGCATTACTTGTACCCATCCGAAGGAGGTCGCAGGGATGTGCTCAAGGCCATCATTGCAGCCGTGGATCTCGATACCCCGTACTTTATTGCCACGCAGGGCGTGCCGTATGTATTGGGGCACGAGACAGCAGACATCCCTGCGATGAGACAGCGCAATGCTTATTTCAGAGGTATGCCCACTGCCATGATTGGCTTGTTTGTTGTCTTTCGCGATATTGTTGCATTTCGGATGGACGGGGCTTCCCTCAGGATGGCCATGAAGTTCAACGCAAGCTATGCAAATAATGCAGAGATTGAGTTTAAACGATCGTTGTTCCCCCATCGAATGCACACTTCAAACCCAGATGTAGCCCATGCGGCTTCTCAGTTTTGCAGCGAAGTCGGCGATCTAGAACGGTGGCCGCACACCTTAACCGAGGCGCGCAGCGAAGCTGAGTTCTTTGACCTAACCATGGCTTGGGGATGTGTCCCTGAAGACGTCACGGTTTTCAATGGATGTGCTGCGTTCGTAATGGCAGCGAGGAAATCTGTTCTTGCAGACGCAGCCTGGAAGGTGGTTCGCGATAGCCCATCTGCAACTGTGGGCGTAAACCACCTGGGGATCTCCAACCCCACGTCCTTGGATAGTTATTTAAGTGGTAGAAACCGCCAGAATATACGCCAGGAGTTCATAGAAGGTCAGGGTGGCAGGAATGCAGAACAGATATTTGTTTTAGATTTCGATGGGCGGTCCCTCTGGTGGGACCTCGCGTGGGCGTCGTTTCAGCTGTTGACAGCGTCTAAAGCACTTGCCGAGCAAACTCCGAATTTCCGCTCCGTCTCATTATTGCGGAGATGCTCGGTGTATCTTCACATTCTCTTCGATGGTGTTCTGGTATTGGCGTGTTGCTGTGCGGCTTTGTTGTTTATCCAGTCGAGTGCGGCTGGGATGGGATCTTGGATAAGTTCCAATCGATACTAAATGATCAGATCCCTCATTACGCTGGGGTGGGGTTTGGCATTCTCAACGGCGAACGCAAGGGGACTACAGTTTATGATGGTGTTATATTTCCACTTTTCCGTCAGGTCCTGCCCCAATTCGCGCCTCTCATACAAGAAATTCATACACCATCCAGTTCAGAAGGCCCGCGCATAATTTGCTTGCTTGGTTATCTCGGCTTCATTCACGGGTTCAAGGTGTTGGTGACAGGCACATCGCTTTATGAGTTCCAAACAGTTCTCACAAGCCCAGTGGCAAGTGTTGGGAAAAATGGGCATACTTTAGCAGTCTCCATGGTGTCGTTGGCCATGAGGGCCGGATTGCTGATCGTCGTTTTTGTGGGAACGGTGTCGACATGGAATGCTTTCCAGGTTGTTATCGGTCTGATGTTCAATACTTGTGTGTCATATGGCAGACTATCGCGAAGGCCTTACGGCCTGTGCCGCCGACCCTGAATGACGACGACGACGACGACGAGCACTCTCGGGGGCCTCTTGGGGGTAGTTTGGGGGCCTCGTGGGAAGCTCTTGGGAGCCGCTGCCTCGTTGGGGCCTCTTGGGGCTTCCTGGGGGTCTCTTGGGGGCCTCTTGGGGCCTCTTGGGGGGCTTCTTAGGGTTAGATTACCCGATGACCGCTACAGTCTGCGAAACAAAAGTTATATGAAAAGTGCTTTCAACAAATATAGGATGGGGGGGAACGCCTATGCTGAATATCCAAAACATAGTCTAAGCATATATCGTAAAACCTGTGTTGTTTCTCAATCGCCCCACGCATTGTGCGAGCGATGAGCCTTTTCGGGGCAGAGTGAAGCAGTACTCGTAAGAAGTGGACAGGGCCACTTCGAATGTGTTTTGTTATTGTTTCAGGTGCTACCGAAACACTTCCCCGAACGGGTGCAATCGTGCACGGGGGGATCTTGCGCTGGAGAATTTCGGGAAACAAAGAAACATACTACACCGATCTAGTCTTTCAAGAGGGGCCCAGAGCCCAGAGGCCCGAGGTGACAGCAAAAACGCTGACCCCACAGAGCCGAAGCCCTGACACCGTAGCGCCCGCGGGCTGCAACCCCAGAGAAAGCCTATACCCCAATCCCGATGCCCAAATCACGCTACCAGAGGCCGCGAGGGAACCCTCATTGAAATACTGGCCGCGGCTTTTCACGCCGAGACCCCTCACCCAGTGCCCCACGCCGAACTGCAAATCTAGCGCGGGGCCCCAAGACCGAGGCCCCTAACGAAACACAGTGTGCTCCAAGATCCGAGTCCTGAATCGGCCGCGCCCCATGCAGACCAACAGAAACCACCTGCAAGTCGCCAATCCGACGCCGAACGCCGACCCATGGCTCTAAGACCCTTGGGTGCCGGGCAGGCGGAGAAGGGCGACAGCCCACGAATACGAAGGACACACATTGGGAAGCAAGGGCATGATGCGTAATCAAATCATCAAGGGAATACAAATGAATAGACATTCTCGCGCAACGCACCTGCTCAGACAGACCTCAGGGGCAACGGCCCCCTTCCTCGAGACAGGGGGACACGAACAAATCACGAATAATATTTCCCAACACTGGCGCAGGCAGAGGGGTGCGTGCACATAACTATCTTCAGGGGGTTCGTTACACTCCACGTTCTTTAAAACGAGGTTCGTCCGCAACGTCTCTCTCTTTCTCTCTCTCTCTCTCTCGAGTCTGCTGTTTCGGAAAGCGGATGTCTCTCGCGCTCCCCGGCCCCGTCGGCGCCCCCGGGCCCCGGTTGGCCCATTCGGCGCTGGCTGCGGCGGGCTGCGGCGGGCGGCCTCTGGGGAGTGGAGCTGCTCGAGTTCGAGGTGCCGGCCCCCGCGGCGGCCCTGGCTCCTCCTCCGCCGCTCCCCACCTGCGAGGTGCCGCAGGCTGGGGGCTGCCCTGGCTGCCCCGTGGCGCCAGCCTGCCCAGTCTGCCCAAGCTGCCCGGCGCCGACTGCTGGCGGGACGGGCGTGGCGGAGCAGGTGGCCTCGCATTTGCTTGCTGGAGGCCTCTGGCGGGCGGCGGCGTGGGCTGCGGAGAGAGGGCGCAGGCCTGCGGCGAGGCGCGCGCCAGTCGGCGGCCGTCGTCCTCGCGATGTCGCTGCTGATGTTCGAGGACGGCGGGGCGTGGTGGAGTGAGCTGAAGCCGGGCCAGACGATCGGCGAACAGTACTGCGGTGACGCGGTGGACCACGAGCGATTGCTGCTTCATCCGTGCACTCGCGAGAAGGATGTTTGGTTTGTCGCCACGCCCGACTTGGATGAGTACCCATGGAGGCTGTGGCGGCAGGAGTGGACGAGGACATCGTCAAGACGTACCCGCTGCCAGACGATGGCTCGAAGCCCTCCTGGCTGGGTAGGAAGTTCTATCGGTTTCGAGTGTACCCAAGCCGCGAGGAGTTCGTGGACATGATCAAGCGTGGGTATCGGGCAGCGGTGGCTTACGACCCTGGCTCTGGGGTGGCGCCTCCTGTGCTGGACGACGTGCTTTTGCCGACGGGCGAGATGGTGCCGATCGGCGAGCTGATCCCGCACTGGCCTGCGCCAGCTCGCCGAGTGCGGGGCAAGCGGACTGCGGCCGCTGGAGCCGAGGGAGGTGGGTTGCCCATGCCGCCCCCGTCGGCCGCCCCGCCAGCGGCGCCGATGGGCGCCGCCGCGCCTCCGCCAGGCCTTCGCTGGCATGCGATGGGCTACGGCGAATCGCTCTCGCCGGGCGACGAGGTTGCGCTGCGCGGCCAGGCCTTTGTCGCGGCTGGCGACCACGATGCGCTGGTGCTGGACGGGTCCTCCGACGCCCACTGCTGGCTGATGCGGCCGGAGGCGGTGCCCGATGTGGTGGCCAAGGGGCGTGCACGCTGGCAGCCTGGAAACGGCGCGGCCGTTGAGGGCACCTCGACCCCGCTTCTGGCGGACCCCGCTGCCGCCGAGGCCGACAGGGCCGAGGCGGCACAGGGCGGAGACGGGCGCCTGCAGGCCCTCGGATGGCTCGCTGCGGGGCGCGCTGGGCTTTGAGGCCGACGGCGCGGCCGCTCCCAGGGGCGCAGATCCCGCCGCCGACGTTCGCACGCTCTGGGTCGAGCATGACAGCCAGGGAGAGAGATTCAAGTGCTGGCGGGACGTGACCCGCGAGAGTACTCAGGGGACTTTCTCGGGCACGCCTCTGGAGGGCCCTGGCGCCGCCCTGTTCTTGGCAAAGCATTTCGACCGCCACGGCGGCGACCCTCGCCAGTGGCTCCTCACGTGGCTGAGGGAACGCAAGATAGATGGGTCGGATCGGACTCACCATGAGATGATGGTGCTGCGCGACGCTCTTTACGTTGCAGGAGTTTACGATCAATTGAATGTTGGAGCCCTCGCATCAGTCGAGACCTTGTGCCGTCGTATCCAGATAATCATCGATGCGTACGCTAACCCTCAGAAGGTCACCTGGGGGCACGCCAAGCTGTACATGGGTGCTGGCACGCCCGAGAACCCCGCAAGCCCGGCCCTCCAGTCGTTTGCTGCGCGGCGGGCCAAGGATCGGGCTGACGCGGTCGCAGCTCTGGGCTAGGGCGGCGCGCGGGGGCTCCGCGGCTACGGCGGCGGCGGGCGCCGACGCGGGCGACGCCGCGGCTGGCGCTGGAGGTCGCGGAGCACGCGGAGGTCGCGGCGGCGGGGGGCGCGACGGCGGCGGCCGAGGCCGGCGCAGACTCGCGCCCGCTGCCGCCGATCCGCAATGATCGGCAGCACCGCCGAGGGGGCTCGCCCCTCCCTTGGAGGGCGATCGCGGGGCGCTGGGGTTCCTTCCCCAGGTGGCCGTCCTCGGAGGGACTTCTTCCCCCTGCCTGTTCCTGCCATGCCTGCAGGCCCTGCCACTTCGACTCGTTCGGCAAAGAAGGCTTGGGGCCGTGCTAGGCGGCGCGCAAAGATGGTGCAGGGGGCGGTCCACGGACTGAACTGGCTTGCTGGCTACGACACTTGGGGCCCTTCTCAGGAGCCTGCGACAACTGGAGTTTTGACGCCCGAGGTGATGGCCCGCGCGGAAGGCCTGGTCAAGGACTGGGAGCCCATGCCTGAGGCCCTCTCGGGGCGGGAGGCCCTCCGAGACCTCCTGCGCGGCCAGTCCCTGTACGAGCTGGGGACTGGCTCCGCGAACCTCGCTGCCTTCGACGCCGACCTGGTGTCCCTGCCGAGCGACGTGTCGGGGTCCCCTCCGATTGAGTCGCTGCTGGACGCCGAGGTCTCTCGCTATTTGGAGGACTATCATGAGCTGATGCTGCGACCCGTGACTGACTTGGAGAGTATCGAATCCGAGACACGTGAGATCACACCCTATACCGATAGAAAGCTGCTTTACACTAAGAAGGCCTACCACGGCTTCGTCAGACGGCTCTGGGGTCTTGGAATGCTGGATGCAACCCTCAGGCCCATGGAGAGGATCGGGATCTTCTTCGTCTGGAAGAGCAACAGGACACGTCTCAGGCTGATCATCGACGCTCGGAGAAGCAACTGTTGGTTCCGTGTCCCGCCAGGCGTCCGCTCGTGCACTTCGGGGGCCTTCGCGAACGTCGAGATTGGCGATGGCGTCTTAGCGGGCCTGGAGGGTATCAGACTGCACCTCGGCATGGCTGACGCGAAGGACTGCTTCCATCGCCTCGAGGCCCCTGCCTGGCTCAGGCCTTACTTCGCCTGGCCGAGGTGCCCGCGCGGGTGCTGGGGCTGCGCGGGCTGCGCGGAGTGCAGCTCAAGCCCGCCGACGCAGCGTGGCCCACCTCCGCCTCCATGTGGACGGGGTTTGCTTGGTCGCTGTACTTCCCGGAAGGCTGGCGAGCGGCTGGCGGCCGCGGCGCCCAGCTTGCACGTGTCGGCGCTGCTGCGCGACAGGTCGCCCCCCCTGGTGCTGGCCGAGGGCCGCCCCGCCGCTGCGTGCACGTGGACAACCTGGGCGCCTTCGCCCGGGGCCGGGGCCTGGCCCAGAGCGCGGTCCGCGAGTGGGAGGCGAGCTTCGCTGCCCACGGGCTGGAGCTCCACGGCGGAGAGGTGGCGAGCAGGGACATCCGCGCCTTCGGCTGCCGGCTTGACGGCCAGCGGCTGCGGACCGCCACCACGCCTGAACGTTTTTGGAAGGTGTGGGCTGCGAGTGAGGAAATACTCCGCCGGGGTAAATGCGCAGGTTGAGCTCTTGAATGCTGGCTTGGTCATGCTACCTTCCTAAGTCTGATCCAGAGGGGGCCTCTTGTCTGTCTTCCACGTGCTATCGTTTCTGTCGTGCCCATTACTCGGAGGTCGCCCCTCTATGGCCTTCCGTTCGTGATGAGATCCGAGCCTGGAAGGGACTGATGATCTTTTTGGTTCAGGACTGGGGACGTTGTTGGAGTGAGCTTGTGACTGAAAGTGTTGCCAGTGAGCAGGGATATGGAATCTGCACATCGTTCTGGCGCCGGGCGCAAGTGTCTTCCGTCGGCCGCGTTTTGGAGAGGAGCTGGTTTCAGCTCAAGGGCCACAGTGCTCGCGAGTCGGCCCTCAGCGCGGCCGGCCTCGTTCGGGACCCTCGATCTGGTGCCTGGGAAACCCCGGGGGGCGAGAGCGCCGAGTTTTCTGTCGCGTCCGATTTTCCTGAGGCCCCAGCGGGGCTCCTCGACAGAGGCCTCTGGGCCCTTCGTGTCTGGGGCAAGTGGAGTTTTGCCGAGGACATCGTCATTCTCGATGCTCGGGCCTTGAGGCTGGGGGTCCGTCGTTTTGTTATGAACTCCCCTGGGTGCCACCGTAGGGCTTTGATGCTTAGCGACAATATTAGCGTCGTTTTGGCCTGTGCACGGTCCCGCTCACGCGAATTGCGGCTCCTCATGCATATTCGTCGGGCCGTGGCGCGCAGCCTTTCTCGTAATGTAGCTTTCTCTTTTAGGTGGATTCCAAGTGAATTGAACTCAGCGGACGAGCCCTCGCGTCGACGCGACCCCGATTTCCCTAAGAGGCCGACTGCTTGCTGCTCTTGCCCCTCTCCTCCGCGCTCAGTTCGGCTCAAAACTTTCTCGGGCGCCGCTTCGCCGGGCAGCTCCTCGGACTCGCGTCTTGTCTCGACCAGTGCCCCAGGAAGCGCCGAGCCCGAACCGTCGGCGAGCTCTGAGGCCCCCTTCGAGCGCCAGAGCTGGGGGTGCGTCTCTCGGGCCGACGGCGCCGAGACGGTCTTCCCAGACGTTGGGCCCGCCAGGCGACTTGGCGCACCGTTTGCCGACAACGGGGCCGAACCTGCTGGGCGCCTTGCCGCCCTTGGGCTGGCGCCGCGGGCCCCTGCCGGCTCCAGCTCGAGCGGCAGGTCCTCGTCCGAGCCCAAGCCCGACGCCGTCGGCGGAAGGGCGAGGGGGCTGGCGAGGCGGTCGCGGCGGCGGCTGTCGAATCACCTGGGAGCGGTGCTGGGTTTCGAGAAGGAGGGCCTGAGCTTGCTGGAGGACAAGGCAGTGACGGCCAACATGCGGCGCTACTACTCGAGCCACCTCCAGGACTTCGAGACGTTCGCAAAGGGGCTCGACCCAACGCTCGCGGGCGACGACGACGTGGACGGCTGGCTCGCGAAGCTCTTCAATGCGAGCTTCCTCCCTGGCCGGCAACCGGACTATGGGGAGAAAATGCTGGCAGCCTTTGCCGACCGCCACCCGGCCTTCAGCAAGGCTGGCAGGCGGCGGCCCCCCCGGGCCTGGCGCTGCCTGCGGGGCTGGCACCGCCTTGCGCCTGGCCGCTCCAGGCGTCCTCTGCCTCAGGCGGTGTGGAAGGCGATCGCCGCCGACCTCTGCCTGCGGGGGCGCAAGTTGATGGCCGCGTCCGCCCTCCTGGGCGTGGGGCCTTACTTGCGGCCCCACGAGCTGATGA
Source organism: Prorocentrum cordatum (assembly GCA_963575745.1). Lineage (NCBI taxonomy): Eukaryota > Dinophyceae > Prorocentrales > Prorocentraceae > Prorocentrum > Prorocentrum cordatum. Next base: position 64,312 of record CAUYUJ010002572.1, on the reverse strand, counting down.
AGATTCAACCCGAGGACCTGCCCCCCCCCGCGCGGGGTGCATCGGGGCACTGGTCTCTCGTCATCTGCCCGCAGAACAGGGGCATCACCACCAAGACGGGGGCGATGGACGGCAGCGTGGCGCTGGACTGCAAGTGGCAGCTGGAGCCGACGCCGCTATGGTCTGCGCTGGCGGGGGCTCCCAAGGACAAGCCCGTCTGGACGTTCACGTACCCAGAGCTGGCAAGAAAGTTCAAGGAGACGCGCAGCCAGCTCGGCGTCCCAGCGGTGCCCGACATGATGCGGCACAGCGGCCCCAGCATCGACGGGGCCCTGCAGCTCCGCCCCCTCGACGAGGTGCGCAAGAGGGGGCGCTGGGCAAACCGCAAGTCGGTCGTTCGGTACGAGACGGCGGCGAGGCTGAGCAAGGCCTGGCACGACCTTCCCTTGGCGACCCGGACGCGCTGCGAGGCGCTTGACGCGCGCTTCGAGGAGCTGCTGCTGCGAGGTGCCAGCCGCGCGGCTGGCGGCACGGAGCGGCGTTGAAAGGCTAGTATCTCGGCGATTCCTTCTCGGGCGAAGTCGGGGTTGCCCGCGCCGGCCGCCGACAAGGTGCGCCTGCGCGGACCTGGGGCGTCCGAGAGGGGGCCCCAGGCGATTTAACTCGTTCGTCTGTGCTCAGATGTGTACGCCAAGACGCCAGCTTGGGCCGTCTCTTAGCAGCCATGTTCGCTCCACCTTGTCAGGCGTTCTCTGTTGCCAGAGACCGCGCCGTGGTCATGCGAACGCCCCAGTGTCCTTGGGGAGTCCCCTGGTGCAACACACGGGATGCGGTAAAGCTGGTGCAGGGAAACGCGTGTCTCAACGCATGTTTGAATATCCTAAAGTGCGCGCATGCTCGTAAGATTCCGTGGGTTCTCGAGAGTCCAAACTCGTCTAAGATGTGGATGATCCCGCAGGTGCAAGCGATGCTGCCTTGGGAAAGGGTCGAGGTAGTTGCGAGCGACTTTTGCCAGTTCGGCGCTCCTTGGGGGAAGCGCACTCGGTTCATTTGCGGAGGAGTTCCAAGAGAAGACCTGGCCAATCTAAGGGGTATTTGCACCGGTAAAAAGGGTTTTTTTGCAGTATGACTAGATGTAAACACCACCAGTAAGAAGGATCCGCAATGACACGTAGAGCCCAACCTTACCCGAGGAGATTGCGAATCGCTCGCTCACTCGCTGCTGCATTGCATTCGGAATACCATGATCAACTATTCCGATCTTGCTCTCGCGACCCGCCCTCGCCCAGACCCTCCTTAATTCGAGAACTTCCCTTTTCGGGTGTTTTCGGGATTTTTTAAGGCTCGGTCCAGGGGTGCTGGCCCAATCCCTTTGGCGGCCGGGTCGCAGCCGCCAAGACGCGCGCGGTTTCTACGAGACATATGTTGCCCGCTGGAAAAGAAGCCCCGTTGATAGAGGTGTGCGTGCACATAACTATCTTCAGGGGGTTCGTGACACTCGACATTCCTTTAAACAAAGTTGGTCCGCAACGTCTCTCCCTCTCGCTCTCTCTCGCTCTCTCTCTCTCTCTCTCTCTCTCTTTCTTTCTCTCTCTCTCTCTCTCTATCCCTCTCTCTCTCTCTCTCTCTCTCTCTCTCTCTCTCAAGTCTGCTGTTTCGCCCCCCCCCCCCACACACGCCAGGATTTTTTAAGGCTCGGTCCAGGGGTGCTGGCCTAATCCCTTTGGCGGCCGGGTCGCAGCCGCCAAGACGCGCGTGGTTTCTACGAGACATATGTTATCCGCTGGAAAAGACGCCCCGTTGATAGTGTTATATCCACAGATCTTGTCTCACCCTTCGGCGCGCGGCCCCGCGCCGCGGCCGCGCGTGACCGCGCCCCATCGCGGGTGGGCTCGCGACGCAGCGCCGGTCGACGCGCCGCGGGGGCGCGAGCCTGCCGTCGCAGGCCCTGGCACTCACTAAAGTTCAGCAGGGTCGAAGGCAAACTGATTCAGCACTCGATCCCCGCATCTTGAGCGCATCCCTGTACCGCGACACCACGACGCGCGGCAGTGACTCAGGCGGGATGCCGAACTTCCTGAGCTTGGCTGGGTATTCATGCAGCTGTTGCGCATGGCTATCTTGTTAGCTTGGAGCGGCTCCGTGCCGAACGCCTTCAGGAGCTCTGCGCTCATGCAGAGCGCGCGGATGACCACGATTCCCTCGGTGATGCCTGCGGTCGCCTCGGTGGAGTAGCTTGGCAGCGAGTACTCTGTCGCCTTGCCCGCCACGGTCGTCAAGGCCCCCCTCGATGGTGCACGTCTGGTCGAGCCACTCGTTGACGGGCGCCTCGTGCAGACCGATGCGGTAGAGGTCGAGCGCGGCATTGAGAGTCGTACAGTGTCGCACTCCTTTTTGAACTCAGCGACGCCAGCCGCCTCCTCAGCGCTCTTCTTCAGGTTCGTGAAGTCCAGCCTTGTCTTCTCGCACAGGGCGCCGGCGATCTTCGCCCCGACCCTCTGGACAAGGTCGCTCGCAGAGTTCACGGCGTCAGCCACCTGCAGCGACGCGCCAGCGTGAAATTTCTCAAGGGCAGTGCTGCGGGCGTTGTGGTTCGCTTTCTGGACGGCACGGGTCAGTTCCCTGGCGCGGCGCTCGACGTCGGCAGGCGTAGCATCTTGCAAACCCTCCTCCACGTGGTGCTCCGCCTGCGCGAGCGTTGTCTGGGCGCGCGCCACGCGCCAGGCAGCGCCCAGCCACGCTGCCACGCCCGTTGAAGCATCCACCGATGAAGATGGCACGTTAGGCGCTAAGAGCCCCAAGACTTCAAACATGAAACCATCTTTCGTAGTCCAGTCGGCCCCGTCCTTGAGGAGGTCGACAATGATGGAGGCGCATAACGAGTTGCACGACTCCTGCAGCTTCTCGGGCAAGGGCTTCATGCGACAGCTGTGTAACGCATCCTTCAGACGGTGAGTCAATTCCTCATCACCATCATTCCGCGTGGTCAACGCATCTGCTAACATCTCGTGCTTCACGCCGAGGTCCATGGCCGCTATCTTGGACTGGAGCGCACGAGAGCAGCGCTCCACTTGCTCGTCCGCCGCGAACACGTTGGACAAGTCCTTGAACAACTCCTTGTAAGCGATCGTCACCGCCGTCGTCTGGGCGCCGCCCTCCGTGCCGATGTCGCCGTTGCCCTATGGGGTGGGGCAATGGGCCCACCTGCGCTCCCACGTCCAACCCTATCGGTGTGTACTACTAGCTGCTAGTCAGCAGTCGCTAGTCCTAGCTACTGGTACCCCATAGACAAGCCGACGGGGACTGGACACAGGAGTGCAAGTGGGCTTACTCCCCCCCCCCCCCCCCCCCCCGAACCTCGCAATCAGAAGTGAGCGCCTTGCACTGCAAGATGGACCTGTTGAGGACCATGGCCTTGCACTCGTCCGCGCAGCCCGTGTGCATGGCGGCCTCCCAGTACGGTGCGTCGCCCACGATGCGCTTGAGCAGCTTGGCGCGCTGCTCCGACAGGTTAGCGTCCATCCGCTCCAGCTCGGCGATGGCCGAGTTCACCTGGCCGCCGTTCTTCGCGACGGCATCTGCGTGCTCCGCCAGCCACTTCAACTTCTTAGCCCAGAAGTCGCTGGCGCTCGTCAGGAGCGCCTGGCCCACGAGCTGATGCGCGCCCTGCTGTCCAGTTGCGCGTCGGCCCTCAGCTTCCAAGCGCCCTGCGTCCACGTACACCTGCATGTTAGTGTCAGCAGTCAAGGACGTCGCCTGCAACCCTCGAATCGCTGAAGTCATCTCGAGGTAAACTGTAGCAGAGTGGTCGCCGAACTCCGCCTCTTCGGGCAGCGATGCGAGGACGAGCTCCGCTGCCTCGCAGTAGAGCTTGGCGTTGTCAGCCGCGCTGGGACCTGTCGTGAGCCACTCTGCGAGGGTATCTGCGACGGCGATCTCCAGGAAGGTGTTCGCGGCGTCGACGTCGGACGTGCACCCATCGACCAAGCACACTGCACATGGTTTCATTACATCCCGAGGTTTGTCGGTGAAGCCTCAAGGCCGACACCGCTCCATGAAGCCGACCAGCAATTGCTTCATCTTGTCCGTGACCAGGTCGGCCTTGTTGATGTCCCCCCAGGCGTTCATGGCAGTCATCCTGGCCAATGCCTTCACAGCCCGTTGCGTGAGCGTGGCGCCCGCTTTTCAGAGGACTTCCCATGAGACCATCAGCTTCCCGTCTGGCACCTTCGCCACAGCCTTCTCGTCGAACAGCTTCCTTCGCCTTGGTGTAGAGCTCCAAGTGGGTCTCCAGCGTGCGGCGCTCCGTGCCCGTGAGCTTCTGGACGAGTTGTCTAGCTTGGTGCTCGGCTTTTCCATTCTTATGGCCGTTGAAGGCCCTCTCGGACGCCAGCTCCCAGACCCAGTAGTCAACTGTGCCGAGCGTGTGCGGGTTCTGCTTTTCGGGCTCGTAACTGTCGGTGGGCACCGCGGCCGTCCTCGAAGATTTCGAAGGCTTACCGCCCATGTCACGCGGCGACATTGACGGCTGCTTCTTCACTGCGCTGCCAGGCTGATGATCGATGGAGTCAGTTCTGGAGGAAGCGGCCCCAGTGCACTCCGCCGCGGCATCTGAGCCGAAGGGATGCACGCTGCTCGAGGCCGCATCCTCAAACTCAATCACCTCGATGTCATCGCCCCCTCCGTCGTCGTCGTCCTGCTCGCCGATCTTCGATCCAGCGCGGGTCCTCTTGGCGTTCGTCTCCGCTATCCTGTCAGCGCGGCCACGCGCCTCGGCCCACGTCGCGATGGACGAGCGCGCGCCAGGCGTGAGGTCGAGGTAGATCTCGCCACCCTGGCCCGCAGTGGTAGCACCAAACAACACGGTAGACTGGTTCTCGAACAGCTCTTGGGCATCTCGCTTGAGGTAGCCGACGCTGACCACGGTGCTATTGCGGTGGTACAGCTTGAATGTTGGATATTTGCCTCTCGACTCGGGGCAGGCCTTCACCAAATAGACGGTAAACGAGGTCGGCCGAGATGGAATCTCAATTGGTTTGATGTGTAGTGCTTTGGCCGTTCTCCCGAACTCCCGCTCCACGTCTTTGGCCGTCAGCGCAGCGCACTTCACGTAGAGCTCGAAGCCGCAGTCGGCGGAGTCGCCTAGGTTGAGCGTCATGGGAGGCGTCCTCGTCGGTTGCTTCTGAGCTGGCGTCTAATCCTGCTGACACAAATCACGCAACTGCCCTGCCTCTTGAGCTGCGACCAACCCTGACCAGGACAGCGCAGGTGCGTTCTCCAGGAGCCACGTCAGGCATTCAACGCAAGCCACCTCCCCCTCCTCCAGGTGCACGGCCAGCTCATCGCCGTCGCCGTTCTGGACCATCCCTGTGTCCTGGATGAAAAACAACAACACAACAACCCTCTGAACTCGAACGCCTCTACTGTTCACCCCGCTCGGAGCCTCAAAGCGGGGCCGTTTCAAACTCATGCCAAAAAACGGTGCGCCTAGGATTGCAAAAGGCACTCGGCCTTTGAAACCCCGAACGCCTCACCGCAAAATTGTTCGGACCACGACAGACACGGCCAACAGGGGGCCAGCGGTCCAGAGTGCCAGGACACATGGACACGTGCTGATGATAAGTGCGTAGTGCTTGTTGGCCCTCAGTCCCTGTCGGTGCGCTGGCACAGATCGCAAGTGCTGACCGAGCCGCTGCCTCTCCCGCGCCCCTGCCGCGACCTGCCGCGGCCGCCTTTCGCAGCACCGCGGCCGGCGGTCGGGTGCCCTCGGGCCGGCGCATGTGACTTGCGCCCCGTGGCCATGGGCTGTTGCGAAGGCGTCAAGAAAAGACAAAAAAACATAACCCTTCCCTTGATACAGTGCAGCAGCGAATGCAAAAGTAAGACGAACAAGTACCCGTCATGGCAGCCACTTGGAGCGATTATGACCAGACCATGTGCAGGTGTCACTCGGGGCCCAGTCTCAAGCATCCAGCGTTTAGCCTCTAGTCTCCAATAATATTCGTCTACGTGCGGTGCGACTGCGACGCTACTCTCGAGTTCCCTGCTGCCTCGGGATTCGCGGGGCCTGCCAGCGTGCGGGCAACGAGCGTCACAGCAAATGCCAGGAGAGCGCTTCCGACTAGATGACTAGACACTAGAAATACTTAGTTACACCCAATTACAACCAGCTACCCCCAGCTACACACAGTTACACTCAGTTGCACACAGTAGTAACGCATAGTTACACCCAGTTTCACCCAGTTGCACACTGCTCCGCCCAGTTACACCCAGTTACACATACTTACAAGTTACACCCAGTTACACCTAGTCACACGCAGTTCAACCGATATTCGCCGAACTGCCGCACGTTTGAGTCTGATCCTACCAATACGCTTCGCACAAACACTCCGTGCTGCCATCAATCTGAATGGGGTTGCAGGCGCCCCTCCCCGTGGAAAACTCTCAAAGGGGAAAGTCTGTACAAAATCAAGCTTGTTGTACAGAATGTCCATCTGGCCTTTGTCGTACCGCAAAAAGCGAGACGTCGATCGTCTACCTTCGTCAATACCCCGGTTTGAGATGACGATGGCGACGATGGCGACGGCGATGACGATGATGCTGGCCGTGGCGACGATGGCGACGATGGCGACGGCCGTGATGGTGATGGTGATGGTGATGGCGAGGGCGATGGTGGTGATGATAATGTTGATGCTGATGATAATGAGGATGACGATGACGATGCCGACGACGGTGCTGACGACGACAGATGATGATGACGAGCATGACTTCGAGTTTGGCGATGGAGACGGCGATAATGGCGATGACGACGATAACGGCGATGGCGACGGCTAAGGGCTAGGACGATGACGACGACGAAGATGACGCGGTGATGAGGAAGAGGGAAGTGATGACGATGACGAGGCAGATGACGAATTTGCAAGACGACGATGACGACGCCGATGGTTATGATGACGATGATGATGATATTGATGATGATGGGGATGATGGCGATGGCGACGTTGACGATTGCGACGACGATGATAACGACAGTGGCGACGACGACAATCACGATGAGGATGGCGACGACACGGGAGAAATGCTTGGCAAATTTAGTGTTGCATCACATGTTCCCTTCGGATTTTCCACGGGGCGCGACGCCTGCAGTCCCGCCCACGTGGCCGCAGCATGACGACCGTGACAATTCGACAGGAAGACGACGACGACGATGGCGATGCTGATGCTGGTGATGATGACAATGGCGACGGCGACAATGATGATGGCGACGATGGCGATGATGGCGATGACGACGGTAACGATGATGACGACGATAGGGGCGCCAATGACGACGGTGACGACGCTGACGATGACGACAATGACGTCGGGGCACCTAAGTTCGCATTGTCCCTCTCTTGGGCCTCTCTTGGGCGCCTTTTGGTGACCTTGCGGGTGCGTAGTGGAGGTTCGCTGGGCTCTGCCTAGTTCGGGCGTCGGATGTCCTGAAGACGACGCGGGGCGTCTGGGGCTTCGTTGCAGGTGCCCTTTCAGCGCCTAGTCAACATAAGAAGCTGCCCCCGCGCGCCTTGGGCGGGCCGTTCGGGAGGCGGTGGTTGGAGGGGCACGGGGGGGAGGGGGCGAGGAGGATGGGCAGGAGTAGAAGGAGGAAGACGACGGCGACGAAGATGGCGAGTTGGTCGGACGACGATGACAGCGACGACGATGGCGATGATGATGCGCATGGTGATGGTCCATGTGACGGTGATTGTGGTGGTGGCGTTGATGGTGGCGACGGTGACAACGGCGTTAATGATGATGCGGAGGAGGAGGAGGAGGAGGAGGAGGAGGAGGCGGATGGCCATGACTGTGACGGTGACGGCGACGCTGACGATTGCGACAATAACGACGAGGACGATGATGGCGACGGAAAGAACGGCGACGACGAGCACGGCGCCGATGACGACGACGACGATGACGAGGCTTGTGACGACGATGACGAGAATGAAGTCATGAGGAGGAGGAGGAGGAGGAGGAGGAGGAGGAGGAGGAGGAGGAGGAGGAGGAGGAGGGTGACCATGACGATGACGACGCAGATGACGAGGTTGCAGGACGTCAACGACGACCACGCCGATGGCGATGATTCTGATGATGCAGATGGTGGTAATGACTGTGGCGGTGGCTGTGGTGATGAAGATGGCGCTGGCGATGCCGACGACGATGCCGACGAGGACGGTGACCATCGCAATCCTGATTGTGATGGCGATAGTGGTCATGACTGTGACGACGAGGACGCAGTGGTGATGCGGGGGAGGAAGGCGACGAAGTTAATGACGACGCAAGTGGCGAGTTGGCAGAATGCCGATGGCGACGACGACGTCGATGGCGGGGGCGATGCCGACGACGACGTTGATGACGACGGCGGGAACGACGACGACGACGACGACGACGACGACGACGACGGCGGCGAACCTTTGGAGGCGTCACTTTCAAGGGCGTTGAACGTGACACCTCGCAGGGCCCCCTCGGGGCCCCCATTGGGCCCTCTCGGCGCCTTTTTTTCTATTATGCCATGAATGTGCGGGCCCCAAGGAGCCCCTAAGGGGACACAAGAGGAGCTAGACTAAGCCGCTGGTTTGAAATAACAACTCATGGCGATTTGTTGTGCCTCTCTTGGGGGGGGGGGCGTTCTGGTGAGCTCTTGGGTCCTCTCGGGGCAATCTTTTAGCTGTCCAGGTGCCCTTCAGAGGCCCTCTCGGGCTTCCCCCGAGGCTTCGGGAGGGCTTCGAGCGACCCCTTGGCGATTCAATTTCACTGGCGTTGAACGCGGCACCTCGAAGGGCACTCTGGGCACCCTCGCAAGGCCGTCTCGGAGCTCTCCTGTGGCCCTTCGAGAGCCCCCATCGGGCTCCTTTCGGTGACCCGCGCGGGCTTCGAACGACCCCTTGCGGGCGTCGCGTTCACGGGCGTTGAACGCGACACCTAGACATGCCTTCTTTGAACCTTCTCGGTGCTGCCGCGGTGCGTTCTCGGCGTTCTTTTGGTGCCCTCGTTGGGTTCCTCCAGGGGCTCATGGGGGTGCTTCCAGCAACCCAACCCGTTAGAAGTGGGGGCTCCCCCATGCTCTTTCGAAGCCCTCGCGCCGCGTTTTTGTTCGCCTTTGTTATGGACCCGCGGCTGCCTTGGGGTGGGCCCAAGGCGAGCAATGCTACACAGCTGGTTTAGTACAGCTCATCATGGCTCCCGTTGCGCGTTTCTTGGGGGCCTCTTGGGGCATTCTTGGACGCTCTCGGGGCGGCCTCCTGACTGCCTCGGGGCCCTCTCTGTGCCCCCATCGGGCTCTCGTTTTTTTTTCGGGAGGGCTTGGGGCGACCCCGCTGCGGCGTCACTTTCACGGGAGTCGAAAGTGACGCCTCGAAGGGCCTGCTCGGCACCCCCCCGGCGCGGTCTTGGGGCTCTCTCTGGAGCCCAAGGGGCCGAAGACCTCGCCGTCGATTGGTTTCCAGGCGCGCGCCCAGACGGACCGCGCCCGCCTACGCGCGCACGTTCGCCAACAATTCTTGCGGTCCGAGCTGTTCGGCGGGGCTGCGCCAAAGACATGGGTGGCAACGGGCGCTGCCGGGGGCACTCGCACAGGAGGAGGAGGAGGAGGAGGAGGAGGAGGAGGAGGAGGAGGAGGAGGAGGAGGAGGAGGGGAGGAGGATGGAGCGGGCGCGGAGGAGGAGGAGGAGAGAGAGGGCGGCCATCTCCTCTGCCACTGGGCATCGCGCCCAGCGGCGCCAAGCGGCGCCACATGACGCACGCCGCCAGCACGACTCCTTCGACGCACGCTTCCAACCCGCGGCGGCGCTCACTCGAGCTACTCATGGGCCGATATTGGCGGCAATACTGAATTCACATGCGCGGGGGATGTCCGCCCCAACTGCTGATCATGTAGGGAAGTCGCGGGTGCGTGCTCGGTGGTTTTGCGGCTCCCGCGGTTGCCTCGCTCGGGCCAGGCGCGCCGTGTTGTCTCATGCTGGTGGCCGTCTGGAGCTACCGGTACCATCTGAAGTCCTATTGGGTTCCTCCTGGTGCTTCGGGATGGCTTCAGGCGGCCCCTGGGAGACGTCGCGTTCGCTGGCGTCGAACGCGACGCCTCGAAGGGCCCTCTCGCGACCCTCTCGGCGCCGTCTTGGGGCTTGCATGGGGCCCCTTTCGGCGCCCCCTTGGGCCCATATGAGGAGGGGGTCCAGCGACCCATCGAATGCGTCACTTTCACGGGCGTCGGGCGCGACTCCTTGAAGGCCCCTTTCTGGGGCCCTTTCGGAGCCCCCATCGGACCCTCTCGAGGCCCTCGCCGTGAATTTTTCATGCCCCAACAGGGCCTATGGTGGCTCGAGGGGGGCTGCATTGAACAGCTGGTTGAACGTAGCTCCTCGTAGCTCCGTTTGGCTTCCCCGGGAGTCTCTCAGGGTCTTGTTGGGCCCTCTCGGGGCAAACTTTTGGCTCTCCTGGGGCCCGCTCGGGGCCCTCTTGTGCTCCTTCTGGGGCTTCGGGGTGGCTTCGAGCGGCACCTTGGCGGCGCCATTTTTACTGGCGTTGAAAAGGGCACCTCGGGTGGCCTTCTCGGCGTCCCCTGAGCGCCATATTGAGGCTTTCTTAGGGCCCGAGAGAGTCAAGACCTCGCCGTCGATTGTTTTCCAGGCGCGCGCTCAAGCGGAATGCGCCCGTCTGCAACGCGGGATCGCCATAATCCTTGCGATCCGAGCTCCTCAGAAGGGCGGCGTTAGAAACAAGGTCGGCAGCAGGAACCCCGAGTGGAAGGGGAGGATGAGGAAGACGAGGAGGATGACGAGGAGCAGGAGGAGGGGATGAGGAGGGGGCGGATGAGGAGGAGAGCGAGGGCGGTCCTCTTCCCTGCTACTGGGCATCGCGCCTGGCGACGCTAACGGACGTTATCTGACGCAGGCTAGCGGCGCAACTTCTTCAAAGTTTGTTTTCAACACGCGGCGGTGTTGACGCGGGCTGCATTGGGCGTTCTTGGAAGCAGCGATGCGTTCAAATGCGCGACGCATTGACCGCTCCAACTGCTAGTTCTGTAGGGGAAGTTGTCGTTTGCTCGGTGGCGCCGCGGCTCGCGTTTTTTTTTTCTCGCTCGGGCCATGTCGCGCCATGGTGTGGCATGTTGGAGTCGATCCTAGGCGATCGATGACATCTTGAGGTTCTATGTGGGCTCCTCCTGGAGCTTCGGGGCGGCTTTAAGCGACCTCTCGGGAGTGTCGCTATCTCGGGCATCGAACGCGGCATCTCGCAGGGCCCTCTCGGGGCCGTGCCGGTGCTTTCTCGGTGCCTTTGCGGGGCCGTCCTGGGCGCCTTTAAGGCGTCGGGGCGGGCGGTGGGGGACGCGGCGCGCGCGCGCGTGGCAGGGGGGGGAGGGGGGGGGCGGAGGGGGGGCTCCCAAGCGAGCGCGTGGAGATGTCACTGTCACTGGCGTTGAACGCTGCACCTCGAAGGCCTTTCTCGGTGCCCTCTCGGGGCACCGTCGGGCCATCGCGCGGCCCCCTCGGTGCCTTTCGGGCCCCGAGAAGGCTTGGCGGGGCGGCCAAGAGGGGTTATATGCTATATCAAAATGTAGGTTTCATACAGCTCATAGGTCAGCATGGCCACGTTCGGGCTTCTCTTGTCCTCTCGGGGCCTTCTGGTGCCCTCTCGGGGCAATTGTTTGGCTATGCTGGAGCCCGCTGGGTGCCATCTTGGGCTCCTTCTGGAACTTCTGGAGGGCTTCGAGCGACCTCCTGGAGTCGCCATTTTCACGGGCGCCGAAAGCGGCACCTCGAAGGGCCACCTTGGGACACTCTCGGCGCCCTCCTGCGGCGTTCCTGGAGCTTTGTAGGGCCTCTTGGGCTCAGTTGTATACTTCGGGCGGGCTTCAATCGCCCCCTTGGGGGTGCCACTTTCACTGGCGGCGACGCCCGGGCCGCGGGGCGGCAGGGCCGCCGCGGTCGCCATGCGCTCGCTGGCCGTGGCAGGGAGAAGGAGGAGAAGGAGGAGGAGGAGGAGGAGGACGAGGAGGAGGAGGAGGAGGAGGAGGAGGAGGAGAAGGAGGAGGGGGAGGGGGAGGGGCGGGGAGGAGGAGAAGGAAAAAGAAGAGGTGGAGGATACTGAATAGGCAAAGACCGAGGAGGAGGAAAGCTTCAGCGGCACCTCCAAAGCCCCTCCTGGGCCCGCCTTTGTGCCCTCTTCGGCCCTCTCGGGGCGCTCGCGGCGCGCCGGCTGCGCGCCGCGGGCTGCGGGGCCGCGCGGGCAGCCAGGGCCAGGGTCGGCGCCGCGGCCCCAGCGCAGCCCATGCGCCCAGCGCCCCCCCCCCAGCTGGGGCAAGGGTCGGGCGAGGTCTGCGGGCAGCGCCAGGGCCGCCGCCTGGCGGCGCCAGCTGTCTGGCGCTGCCGGCTGGGGCTGGGCGCGATAGGGCGGGAGAGGAGGGCGCCTCCGCGCGCGCGCGGCGGCGGCGCGATGGAGGGGGGGGGGGAGGAGAGGGGACGCATCCGGCGGACGTTCTACGGGCGCGCATGAGCGGGCTGCTTTGCAAGGGCGCCCGCCGCGGGCGGACGGCCCTGCGAAGCGTCGCGTTGGAGCACGAGCGAGGCCCCGCGAGGGCCCCCATCGAGGCCCGAGAGATTGCCGTGGACCCGCCCACCGCCCCCAATCGGCAGCCGCGCCGACCTCCTGCCCGCGGCGTCCATCTCCTCGCGCGTCAGTGGCCCACCTGCGCGCACCACCTTGGTCCTGTTGCTGGCCGCTGGCTGCTGGCGCCGCTGTGTACCTTCGACCTCTTTATATATGATGGCTCATGACCAATGGAGAGCGGATGGCGATCCGACGAGGGCCCTGCGGCGATGACGTGCATGAGCTGGCCTGCCCCTATCCGTTGAAATCAAGCGTAAAGCTGTCCATCTCTCGGTTGTGAGCGGTTCGTGTGGTTGTGCTAGCGCCCTGAATGAGCGACGCAATGGTATTTGTTTGTGTGACCATGCATTATTTCACTTTTTTGACATTTTAAAAACCTTTTTTGATTATTGTTTGACAGTGGTTTGGGTTTTGTTTGAGTATTGTTTGACAATGCGTTGGGTATTTGCTTAGTGTTTGCTGACTAGTACTGATGACGTAAACAACACCAACAGTATATATATAACCAATGGATGACCATTGATCTGTGCATGATATTCGTTGGTGTAGTTCTAATTTAACGATAGATGCGTGTCACGCAGCGGACCTTGACCACGCCATTTCCCACTAATGTGTTGGGTACAACCGTGGCGGTCACCATCGACTCTGGTTGTGAATGACGACCGTCTGGTCATTCACGCGTGAACGGGATAGGTCGGGACGGGTGGTTGCACCATTTGTGGTCGACGGGAAACGATTACAAATGGTCCGAACATTTCGCGCGACCATTTTTTTGACAATTTTAAATGTATTTAAAAGGTATTAAAATTGGAAAGCAAAAATAAATGTCTGATAAGAAAACGCGGAAAATCGGAAAAGGTCCGTACACCTATCACGGTCGACGCAGCTTGCTTCAGGATAGTCCCAAACACCAAGGTTGACGGTGGGGCCCTATGCCAAAAAGCCTAGCATTTCGCCTTCTAGGGCCCCATAAAGGCCCGCGAGGCTCGGTAGTCAAGTACATTGCGCCCCCAGGTGGTCGGCATATGGTCACACATGCCAGGCAGGCGCCTGGACTCAAAAGGCCCGCAGGCCCCGACCCTTGCAGGGCAGTCGCGGGGCAGAACATTGAATGACTTGTGTTTCACCAACGGGTGCCCTGCTAACCCCTGAATGCAATGCAACCTTAGTGTTGATTACGTTGTGAACCCGTGGAGCTTGTGAGCGCTGTTAACCGTTAGCCCCATTGCGTTTCCAGTGCGTCGTTACGGGTCGTATTCGCATTTTAAGCTATAGCTGGCAACCCTGTGTACACGTTGTCGTCCTACGTTATTAAGTGCATTCCTGATGTCCTACTGTCTTGGTGTATTGGTGTCCTAGTGCCCTGGCGTCCTAGTGGTCCTAGTGTCCGTCCTGGTGTCCTAGTGTCCTAGTGTCCTAGTGTCTAGCGCCCTACTGTCCTTGTGTCCTAATGCACTGGCCACAGGGCCACGGCCACGCAAATGGGAGGATCTTTCATTCGAGCCATCTGACTCCTCGGTTGGCCTCTGCATCCTCTCTGCCTCCTCCCTCCCGCCCTCCCCTGCCCCTTCTGTGCCCCCAACCCCTTGCCTGGGAAAGAAAAACAACGCGTCAATGTTTCATGGCTCGCCACACGGTGCAGCACGAGCTGTTTGCGAGGTCTCTCGCTCCTGCCACGCCCAAACGGCGCGGGAATATGGATGGGTGAAACGCACAAACATATCACTGCAATTCATTCAATATATCCGAATGGGCTTCGCCCCCTGCCGCCGGCCCCCTCTCTCGGAGAATGGGCCATGGAAGAGCTAAGTCATGAGGCTTTGGCGCTGTCGTGCAGCAGTATCGGAACTTCATGCGAGGCCGATTCGCAATCGGCAAAACCAACTGATCACAAGAGGGGTTACCACACAGGGCGATTGGTAAGACGTGTATGCTTTACGAGCTTGGTTACCACACCTTTGGATTAAAGGGCCGAGGGAGTACTCGCAGTTTGGGTTACCACGCCTTGCGATGGATGTGCGTGAGGGGTGGCACCGAGTGTTTTTGGACCCTGACCCCGCGGATCTGCGTGAGGGGTGGCACCGAATTTCAGAAATGTTGCAAATCCTTTATGTTTTTGGACCCTGACCCCGCGGATCTGCGTGAGGGGTGGCACCGAATTTCAGAAATGTGGCAAATCCCTTGTGTTTTTGGACCCTGACCCCGCGGATCTGCGTGAGGGGTGGCACCGAATTTCAGAAATGTGGCAAATCCAATGTGTTTTTGGACCCTGACCCCGCGGATCTGCGTGAGGGGTGGCACCGAATTTCAGAAATGTGGCAAATCCCTATGTGTTTTTGGACCCTGACCCCGCGGATCTGCGTGAGGGGTGGCACCGAATTTCAGAAATGTGGCAAATCCCTGTGTTTTTGGACCCTGACCCCGCGGATCTGCGTGAGGGGTGGCACCGAATTTCAGAAATGTGGCAAATCCCTTTGTGTTTTTGGACCCTGACCCCGCGGATCTGCGTGAGGGGTGGCACCGAATTTCAGAAATGTGGCAAATCCCTTGTGTTTTTGGACCCTGACCCCGCGGATCTGCGTGAGGGGTGTCGATTTCGAGCCCCCCCAGCAATTCAGACAACGCGCCCAGGTGAGGCTAAAAGTCTTGTTTGGGCCTCCCCCCCCCTCGCGCGGTCAATCAACTAGTTACAGTAACCAGCAAGAAGTCAACTAGTTACAGTAACCAGCAAGAAGCAGAACTGTAACACTGGAAACTACAACCTACGACTGGTACAGGAAACTGCGAATCACGCGCCTCGCAGCCTGGTGGCCCCACAAGGGGGCCGGCGGATAATCATGAATCAAAGCATAAACACATAAACAACACATCCTCGCATCATATTAAATCGGGCTGTTTGGCTCCTCGCCCTCCTCGCCCCGATCACGGCGAATATCACGCTCGCACCTGCAGAACTCTCTGCCGACGTCTGAACCAGTGACGATGGTCCTCGCAGCAACTCGGTCGGCCCTCGCTGGCTTGAACTTACTGTGCTTCCCTTTCGGCGTGCCATCCCCCCAGCCAGGCTCGGCGCCCGCAGCCAGCCAGGCGGCCAGGTAGCCGACAGGGCGGCCTTGGCCTAGGTTGGTGAACAACGTGGCACCGACGGGATCAGTGGCCGACCGAGTGACGCGGCAGCCTGGGCGGTGTCTACACACAGACTCAAAAAAACCTTGCCGACCCGCACAACACCACAATCTTAGTGGCGCTCCAGGCGCAATGCTGGAAGTAGATTGGCCTTGTGAATATGATCATTCAGTCAATTTGCAGATATGTGCTAGTATGTGCGCGCGTAACCATTAGGAGACCGGGTGCTAGTGTGCAAGCCTGTCCGTGTATGCACTCGTGTACAAGCCGTGCGTAGATATGCGACCGAGTTGCAATGCGTGGCTACATGCTACCTAGACGCGGTACACTTGAATACCATGCATAACCCAGTGATAACACCCAAGTGTAATTTGGAAACGCCATGAATCAACTACAACATGAGAGCGCAGCTTAAAGCTTAGAGCTTGGAACGCATGCCGCGAAACTATGAAACACCAAACTGTTACGACGATGATCGGCGGCAGCCTGCAAATAAAAGGTAATCTTACCGTGCCGTCGTGGGCGTGGTGATACACGACCGTAGCTGGCAGTCTCTCGCCATCGCCCCTCGGCGCTGGCGAAGCGGGCAATGGGCCTGGCAGCGCTGGATGGGGGCTCGGCGATGCCAGCGGCAGGCGGCGCGCAAAGCGGCGCGGCAGAGCTTGCTGCATCAGGGTCTGGCGCATCAGGCCCGGGAGGGCCAGCCCCTCCTGGCGCGGCTGCGTCGCTCTCGGGTCGGCTCGGCGACCCCAGGTCCATGGAGTCCAGCAGGGGGCTGCTGCCCCCCCCCACCCCCCCAATTGGGGAGGCACCCTGTACCTCGGGATGCATCGATGATGTTGCGGTGTCTTGGTGCAGTGATTGCGTTGCACGTGCTGTGTCATTGCTGTTGCTGTGTCTTGGTGATGCGGTGTTGCGTCTGTTGTGAGTCGGTATCGTGGTAGCGTTGTCGTTGGTGGTTCGCGTGCGAATGCTGGCCATGTGGGCATGCCTTGGCTAGAAACGCAATTGTACGCGATGGTTTCTGCGTGCGGGTGTGTTCGCGGGGGGGCTGGGCATTGGGCAGGTATAGTGCTGCCGACAGACGTATGGATGGGATCTCCCCGCCATCCTCGTGGAAATCATCGCCCTCCCACGAGCTCACCGAGGACGCGTCCGAGTGCTTTGGAGCGCAGGAGGGGGGGGCAAAGGCAAGGGGGAGGCGACCCGCGCACGGCCTCCGATTGCATCGCGGCGAAGGGAGGGGGGAGAGGGAGGGAGGGGACGAGGGAGGGGCGGGCGAGGGGAGCGGTCAGGAAAGGGGTGAAAGGAGGAAACAGGGAGGGAAGGGCAGGGGGCGAGGGAAAGTGGGTGCGAGGGGGAGGGGAGGGAAGGGTGCTATGCTATGACACGAAGGCGATGCAATCGCAAACCCGCCTTGCGCAAACAGGCGCCTCCTGGGTGGGCGTTCCAGGCGCGCCAACGCACGGCCGACCTTTGAAACCGTAAGTTTGCTCAACCCAAGCGGCCCCATGTCCCAAATCGAGTGCAAGCACTGTTTTGGGGCATATGTCGTGCAGTTGGAACACGTGCACGTACGCGTGGGAGTTGGACTATATGTGGTTACACACCGAAGTCTCTCATGCGCGCTATGTATTACCAGGGCGGCATCTCAACAGCTCGGACCAATAAAGCTAGAACTCATTGCATAAGACCGAAATTATCACCACGACCCGATGCATTACGTCACACCTCCCCCAATCTTCAACCCCAGACCCCAGACAGCTCCTGCGATGAACGATGAGAGCCGCCACTCGGCGCATCGGGCCCCTGGGGCTCCTTGACGGCGTCAGCGGAGTCGGGGCTCTCTGGGCCGAACAGCTCCCACTCCTCGTCGGAGTTCAACTCTCGATCTGAACTCGACGAGAGCGCCTCGTCGCGGTCGTCCTCGGCTTCGGGCCCCGCGTCGGCTATGGGGGCGGGGCCCAGCGCGTCCTTGAAGAGGCCTTCGTCGCCGTTGCCAGGAGCAGCGCGGTGGGCCTGGGCCGCTGCGCCTCGGCCGCGCCCGTCGCAGCGCCCGCGGCCGCGGCCGCCGCGCCCGCGGCCCTCTCCTCGACCGCGAGCGCGTCCGCGGCCAGCGCCGCGCCCTCGCGGCCGCGGCCGCGCGGGCCACACCTGGGCACCAGCAGCGGGCGAGGCAAAGGGCCGCACCAACACCACGCCTGGCTGGAATTGAGGCACAGGGCGGGGATGCGACTGGATCTCCATGAAAGAAACATTCAACCGCAGATGCGTCTCGAATGTGTCGGCCACGCGGCGCAGGTCACGTCACTCGCCAACAGCCTGCTCTGGGACAGGGCAAACACGATTGGACCCACATCACAGGCGCACGCGTGCTCTGCCTATCGTCTATATGTCTACACGTCTACACAGTGTCTTAGTTACTAGTAGGCAGCTAGGCGCCCGTGCGTTGTAACGATGGTTAAGGTGCATTGTGATACACGTCCAAACGTTAATGGTAAAGTCATGCGCGTGCTGTGTGTGCACGGACGCGTGGTGCGTTGTAGTGGTGGCGCGCAGTATGCATATGTTCGAGCGTGCGAACTGCCCAGGCACCCATTAGCACATTGGTCACTTCGAATGCCGAAGGCTGGGGGCCAAATCTTTTAGAAACTACGGGGGGCTGTTTGAGAGCAGAACTGCTTTAAACCACACGGCCTTCAAAGCGATCTCGGCTGCGCTCGCGGCAGCGCCCGTTGACTCAGTCTCGGTGGCAAGCTCCATCAGTTGCATCTCAGGCTCGAAGGGCGACAGCGACATGAAACTAACATGCCAGAATCTGGAGTCATATGCCAAGCCCCACAATTCAGCGAGCTCGCCCTCGGACTCTGCGCCGCCGAGCAAGGAACAATCGAATCTAGCAACGACGAGGCCGTCCTGGAGGACGCATTGGCGGCATGGGACTCTTTGGTGGGTTGGCCAATGCACGACTATTACATGGTAGGTCGTGCGGTGGTGCGGTGCAGCACAACAATTACACCTAGTTATACTTACTTGCACCTAGTTGCACTGACATACGTCTAGTTAAGCCTAGTTACACGCAGCCCCCAAACATGCACCACACTGCCACACGTTCGAGTTAGATATGTCCAGCAGGTTTCGCACATACGCCGCGCTGCCATCGATCCGGGTGTGGCTGCAGCCACCCCCCGTGGAAAACCCGAAAGGGCGAAATCCTATACAACATAATTCTCGTGCACAGAATTTCCCCCTGACCCTTGTCGTGTCACAAGATGCGAGACGTCGATGGTCTGTCCTCGTCAATGCCCCAGCGTGGGACGACGATGGCGACGATGGTGGCGGCGATGGCGATGATGCTGGCGGTGGCGACGACGTCGACGATGGCGACGGCGGTGATGGTGATGGTGATAGTGATGGCGCGGGATATGGCGATGGCGGTGACAACGGCATGAGGATGACGATTGTGATGGCGATGCCGACAACGGTGCTGGCGACGATGGTGGCGGCAATGTCGATGATCATGGTGATGATGGCGGCGACGATTACGACGACGATGACAAGAACGATTGCGGTAACGATGATAATGCTGGTGATGATGTCGAGGACGGTGGCGATGTTGGTGACGGAGGCGGCGGTTCTGATCATGACGACGATGCCGATACTGACGACGATGGCGACGGGGCTAGGACGATGATGATGACGAAGGTGCCGTGATCATGAGGGAAAGGGGGGTGTTGTTGACGATGGCGACACCAATGACGAGTTGACAGGACGACGATGACGACGAGGCCGATGGCGATGAAGATGATGGTCATGCTGATGACGATGATAAGGCCGATGGCGACGATAGCGAAGATGGCGACGGTGGTGATCATAATGATGATGGTACTGATGACACTTGCGGCGACAAGTGTGACCACCACGACGGGGACGATCATGACGATGATGGTGATGGTGACGCTGGCGAGTATGACGATGATGAGAACGACGATAACAACGACTACAATCACGATGACGATGACGATGGCACGGGGGAGATTATGTACACCGAGTTAGTTTGGTACTACATTTCCCCTTCTAAAGTTTACCACGGGGCACGACGCCTGCAGTCCCATCCAGGCAACCGCCACATGGCGACGGCGGCGGTTCGGCAGAAAGGCGACGACGACGACGATAGCAATTGTGATACAGATGTTGATGCTGATGATGGTGGCAGTGACGATTCCACAACATGGATGACGGTTTTGGCAATGACGGCGATGACGACGATAACGATGATGACGACGGTGGCGGCGTCAAGAAAGACGGTGGCGATGCCGACGATGACAGCGATGGCGTCGGCGATGCCTCAGTTGGCAATGCCCCTCTCTTGAGCCTCTCTCGGGCTCCTTTTCGATGACCTTGCGGGTGCATCTTCGGGGCCCGTGGAGCTCTACTTGGCTCGGTTTACGGATGTCTTGGATGCGCTTTGGGCAGCCTCTCAGATTGAGCAGGCGCATACGAAGCGCCTGGTCAATATGAGAGGTTGCAATCGCACGCCGTGGGAGGGCAGTTCGGGAGAAGGGGGTTGGAAGGGCACGGCCGGAGGAGAGACAGGAGGATGAGCAGGAGGAGGGGCAGGGATAGGGGGAGGCCGACGATGGCGACGAAGATGGCGAGTTGGCTTGGCGACGGCGACAGCGACGACGATGGCAATGGTGATGCCCATGATGATAGTCCGTATAATGGCGATTGCGTTTGTGATGCTGACGGCGACGATGGCGATGACGACTATAATAATGATGACGAGGGTCAGGGCCGCGACGGTGACGGCGATGATGGCTGCGACATGAGGGCGATGTTGGCTACGGCGAGGATGGTGATGACGATTGCGATGCCGATGGCGACGCCGACGAAAATGACGGGGACCGTGACGATGATGACGACGGTGGCGTGATGATGGGTAGGATCAGGATGGACGGCGACGATGGCGACGCAGATGATTAGTTGGCAGGGCGTCGGCGACGACGGCGCCGATGGCGATGCTGATGACGTTGATGCTGATAGTGGTGGTGACGATGCTGGTGATGATGCCAGCGACGATGCTGGCGATGACGATGGCGATCGCAATCGCGATGATGATGGCGATGGCGACGAAGGCCGCGGCGCCGATGGCGAAGATGAAGAGGTGATGAAGGGGGAGAGGCGGGCGACGATGACGATGGCGACGCAATTGGCGACCTGGCAGGGCGTCGGCGACCACGACGTCGATGGCAGTGACGGTGCCGACGACGATGCTGACGACGGTGGCGATCACAATAATGATGATGACGGTGACGGTGGCGATTATGACGGTGGTGGTGGCAACGGTAACGACGATGTTGACGATCACGACGGCGATGACGATGGCACACGGCAAATTATGTACAACGAGCAATCATATGCATACTTTCCTTGCTGGGCATTTCCACGGCGCGGGCGCGTGGGTGCCCGCAGCCCCATTCAGACGACTGCGCCGTGACGGCGACGGTGGCGGTTCGGCAGTAATGCATTGACGCCGATGATAGCGATGATGCGGTTGATGGTCATGATGGTGATGGTGGCAGTGTGGGTAAGGACGCTGATGATGATGATGATGATGATGGTGCTGGTAATGATGTCGATGTTGATATCATTTCCCCACATATCATTGCACCAACGGCCGCAGGCAATTGAGGGGAGGAGGAAGAGGGAGGTGATGCAGCCGAAGAAAGAGGGGCACTTGCGGGCGAAGGAAGGCGTTGATAGTGGGGTGCCCGTTGTTACATTCAGTTTCCCCATCAGTCGCTCGCATCCGAAAACGCGTGTGACTGAGGGAAACGAGGTGCGGAAGCGAAACGCTCAACGCAATTGACGGAAACGGGATGTAAGTGGGGGGACCTGCATGTAGTTGGGTGAAGTTAAACGGAACTGGGGGCACTGGGCATAACTGAGTGTAACTGCGAGAGACTGAATGTAACTGTGGGAAGCTTAGTGTAACTGAAGGTAACTTGTAACTGCATGCAACTGGGGGTAACTGGACGCAGAGGGCAGACGCAGCCCGACGCAGCGTGCGGTCATAGTGCAACTGCCGTGAAACGTCCTCCCCCTCCTCCTCATGCTCCTGCTCCTGCAGCTGTCCCTCCTCCTCCCCGTCCTGCCCCCGCTGCTGCTGATGTTCCTCCTGCTCATCCTCCTCTTCCTCCTCCCACACTCAGAAAAGGGAGAGTTCTGGACGAACGAAGTTCTGCCCACGCTGCGCGGCCCGAACTTTACTCAGCTCCTCCTCCTGCTTTTGCCCCTGCCCCCTGCCCCTGAACTCTCTCGCCCTTCCCTTTCTCTGCCTTCCCCCTCCTCCTGATTGCGCGTGCGCGTGCAGTACCAAACCAGTGCATGTACAGTTTCGCGCACGTGCTGTACCTCAGTCTGGTTCCACCTGGCGTTACAAACAATGGCCATAACGATGCCAGTAGTAGCATCAGTGATACTGCTGGCGTGCACGCCTGAGGTGAGTACGGCATTGGCGTGTTCCTGGCGGGGTGATGTGACCCACGCCCCACGTGCACCGTCGACCGATGTTGATACAGTCGTGTAATGGGGGGTCGGCGGATCACGCAAATAGCCCGTGCAACATAGCACCTACCATAGAAATAATCTTTGTTGCTTTCAGCCAACCCACAAAGAAACCCAGTTCGCCACGACCCCCATCACCTTCAGCAACTTGCGCCTCGATGCCTGCTCTGCCTGCCGCGGGAACGCGGTGCGGAGAGCGAGCAACATAGAGTTCCGCAGCTTCCACACGATGTCGCCCCTAGGGCCACAGAGACAGATGCCGTAGCCCCAGCATTCGCTATGGTAGAATTCCCCGTCGTCCGAGGTCTCGTCCTTCTCGTCTTCGGCGTCGTCGGCATACGTCCTGTGCATGAACGACCAGCGGTCCTCGATCGCCCGCGCCAGGTCCGTCTGGGAACCCCCGATTGCACGCATGTGCGACACCAGATCTCGAGCATCCTCTGCAGAGGCTTGCATGTCATGGCGGAGGTGGACGACGCCGGGCAGCGGCCCAGGCACGGCGTACATGCTGGATGCGAGCGGCTGGAATGCGCAGCAGTCACGGCACAAAGCCTGGCGCCAATCTGGAGAGTGCTCAGCTCTGAGATCATGAAGTGCCTTTGCGTCTGCTTTCTCAGCTGCGATGCGGTGGGCCACTGCTGACTTTCGCATTCCATTCGCAAGAGCAATCGTCTCATCCGTCGTGCATTGGTGCAAGACTGCGTCCTCCATGAGCCTGTCTAGTGCCGGGTCCACAGTTTGCCCCCCGCCCGCTGCCGCTCTGTTCGCGAGGGACGCCTTGAACTTCTGGCGCTCCACGTCTTTCCGCGATGGCCCGAAGGCGTTGCCCCTGCGGCCGCTCCGCCTCCGCTCAGCGGCTTCGCGGCCTTCCTTGATGCAGGTCTCGAGGAGCTCGTCGCCGACAGTGTTTTGCAGCGCGCGGTAGAGCCTCCCGACCTCCCTGAGGTCATTCGGCCCCGAATGCCTCACGAATGCCCTCCAAGCTCCGCCGCCTGAGCCCCGCGGAGGCCCCGCTGGAAGGTCGTCGCCCTGGTCGACATTGGATGGTCGGGGGCCAGCGGGATCGCTGAAAGGCACTTCGCGATGTTGACGCACTGCCGTCCCCATCCATCTGCTGCTCAGGTCCATTGTGCATGGCTGGGGGCACTGAACGTGCTTCGTAACGATTCTCCTGAGGTGGCTTTTGTCGACCTCGAGCCTGTCCGCGTTGAGGTGGATAACCAACGCGTGGACGAGCAGCTTCAGCCGCGCTACATCTGTGCTGAGGCCGTTGACTGCAAGGAACCGCCGAGACCATGCGTCCAACTGGCATGCGGGCGTGGCCTGAATGGCACCCGCGAGCTCCGGTTGGGCGAGCACCATGAAGAGACTGAAGGGAGGCTGCGTGTGCGGCAGCGCGATTAATTTCTCGATGAGAGCTCCAGCGGCACACAACCCTGTGAATACGTCAACCTTCAGCTTGTTCGTGAGCTCTGTCTCGCGGAGCACAAGCCAAATTGTTGGACAGAAGAGCAGCGTTCTCAAGCGGCGGAAAGCTCTAGTCTCGATGTCGCCACGGCTGTGCACGATGATCGGGTAGTCCCGCAGGATGCCCGAGTTGCCACTCCTGGCCCGACGCGCAGCCGCAGCTCGTTCTCTCTGCTCCCATTGTTTGACCCGATGAATAATTATTCTGCCTGCATCGTCTGCACGACGCTGAGTATCATCTTGAGCGCGACGACCTGTGAACAGGGGGGGCACCCGCGGGTGCCAGAAGGCCACTCCTGTGCGATCCTCCTCTTTTCGCCACCTCTTGCGCCCACATTGCAGTCGGCTCCTTGCCCCTGGGGTCGTAATTGGGATCGTCCTGGGCGGCGCAAGAAGAAGCAAACGAACACACGCGTTAAACAGTTGTTTTGCGGTGTGTTCGGAGCACGTTGTGTTTTCGTTTGGGCTTGTTTGCACCGTGACAATCCTCGGCTGCAGTTGCCTCCCCAGCCCCTGCCTCGTCCATCAGCACGGGCAGGTCGGCCCCAGCAACGGGTGCATCGACTGGGGCTGCGTGGACATGCCCCGCCGACGCGGCGACATAATAGATTGTGGGCGTCCTTGAGGAGATCTGTCGTCAAAAGCAGAGGGATGGCGACGTCGCAGCAGGCCTCGTCGCCGCCCATCCACATCTTCCTCTGGTGCAGCGAGAAGTTCCGATACGAAATTGCTCTGACGATTCCACGGGATACTAACTCGTAAAGCTGGTCCTGGTCGAATGGCTCAGCAGGGGGCACATAGATCTCGAGCCGCGGGGAGTCCCAATTCCCTGTCGCCAAAGCGCGCACCACCGTGTGCGTGTCTGCCTTCCTGTTGATGAACCAACGTGAGATAAGTTTCCTGCGCTTCTCAACCTCCAAGCTGGGCCGCTCATGGATGATCACGCACCTGGACCGCAGCGTGTCCACCAGACACTGATGGAATGTATCCATATGAGCTTGGATGTTCAGCGAGAGCACTAACTTGATCATTCCACTGATGGTGCCGTTGAACCGCCATGTGGCAAGGATTCGGGCTGACTGCAGCATGCGTTGCTCGCACGGGAATAACGGGGACGCCCATTGCGGAAATCTGTTCATCATGTGCCGAGATATCTTCCGTTCTACAACAAGGTTGCTGGGGTGTCTGTCAACGGAGGCCACGCGCGTGCACGTCTCGAAATGGCACTTTGGCAGCGTGTCTGCCGATGTTTCCCGCAGCGCCGCAAATATACACCCTGGCGTATTTCTATGCAGTGGCTGAACGTGTGAAGCGACCACCCCCGTGATAATGGGTGTAGCGAGCGTGGCCAGCATTGTCGTCAGTGCCCAGTAGCATTGCATATTCTTGTTGCGTCTGGAACAACTTGGTGGGGACGCTCGCCCTGTTCGTGGGAAGGAGGGCCCGCACGCAATTCGGCAACACACCGTGGTCAATGTCGAGCTCCTTGTGGCGGCCCCTGCTGCCTCTGAGCGTGAGAGGTGTCTCGTCGTATCCCATTGAATCTACCACGAGAAGGTTGCGGATCCGAGCATCATTGAACATTGCACTCGCCAGTGCCCTGCGGCGACACCTATCGATCATAAATGTTGACGCAGCCAAACGTCGTCCAATTTTGGCCACGGTGTTGCGGCTCACCTGTGTGAAAGCAGCTTGGGCCGTCCGAGTCGCAAAGGACACATCGATTGCAGAGATACCAAACATACTATCATACACATTGATGGTGTCGTCGTCTTGATCAAGTGTGGCTGACTGGCTGCGAGATCGGCATTGCGCAAGTGCGCGGCCCACATGGTAGACCAATGGCGGCTGGAGCAGCATCTTCGCCGTGTCATCATCAGCCTTGACCTCTGGTGGAGCCTTCAGTGCTGCAATGAACTCACGGAGGTCCTGTCTCTCGAGCCGTCGTCGCTTAGCTGCTTCTTGAGCGGCCTGTCTTGCCACTGCAAGGCCGCCTCCTCTCCGAACAGGCCTCTGGACGATTTGGTCAGCCATTCCAGTAATCAGAACACACACGAAAATAACAGAGCGTAGTGATACATTCACAAAACAATGATACTGGAGAAATAACCCAATCATATTTTTTTAGGGCTATACGTAGGGCTGTAGGGCTATAGGGCTATCGGGCTATAGGGCTATAGGGCTATCGGGCTATAGGGCTATAGGGCTATCGGGCTATAGGGCTATAGGGCTATAGGACTGTGACCTATAGGGCCATAGGGCTATAGGGCTATGGGGCGATAGAGCTATATGGGCTATGGGGCTACAGGGATATAAGGCTATTAAGGCTGTAGGGCTATACGGCTATAGGGCTACAGGGCTATAGGGCTATTTCCCCAATCAGAGCTTGCCTCTATAGGGGTCCTAGCGGATTAAAGGGTTAGGTAGTCTGTGCCGCCGATTGCCCGGGTGGCCGGGGCCGGGTGCTCGGGTGCCCGGGGGTGCCCGGGGGTGCCTGGGTGCCCAGGTGTGTGGCCGATTTCGGTGGCCGGGGCCGGGTGCCCGGGTGCCCAGAAGTGCCCGGGGGTGCCTAGCCTAATAGCCCTATATCCCTATAGCCCAATAGCCCAATCGCCCTATATCTCCATAGCACTATAATCTCATAGCCCTATAGCCCTATAGCCCTATAGCCCAATAGCCCAATAGCCCAATAGCCCCATAGCCCCATAGCCCCATAGCCCTATAGCCCTATAGCCCTATAGCCCTATAGCCCTATAGCCCTATGATCCTAACGCCCTATAGCCGTATAGCCCTGTAGCCTTATAGCCCTATAGCCCGAATAGTCTTATAGCCCTTAGCCCTACAGCCCTATAGCCCTGTAGCCCTATAGCCCCATAACCCTAAAGGCTTCTTGCCCTAAATCCCTATGGCCACATCGCCCTATAGCCCTATAGCCCCATAGCCCTAAAGCCCTAAAGCCCCATAGCCCCCCCAAAATTCTGATTGGGTTTTTTCTCTGGTATCATACGGCTATAGGGCTATAGGGCTATAGGGCTATAGGGCTATAGGGCTACTGGGCTATTGGGCTATTGGGCTATTGGGCACCCCCGGGCACCCCCGGGCACTCCTGGGCACCCCTGGGCACCCGGGCACCCGGGCCCGGCCACCGAAATCGGCCACGCACCTCACCGGCCACCCAGGCACCCGGGCACCGGCGGGCACCTGGGCACCTGGGCCCGGCCACCGAAATCTGCGACCAACCTCACCTAACCCTTTAATCCGCTAGGACCCCTACAGAGGCAAGCTCTGATTGAGGAAAAAGGGCCTGAGGCCATATTAAATCGGAACACACTGATGACACGGAGTGCAAACAAGAAGCTTGCGAATCGTATATGGATGAGAAACTTGGAGAGCCAAAACGGCTGAGGAAACTGGGCGGCGACGCAGGCGATGCTGGACGGACGTGTCAACTCATATCGTGGCCCAGCCCCCGCACGCTTAATGGCATCGGCGATTCGAAGGCCCATCGTTAGATACAGGCACGCGGTGGAACGGCACACCCGCGTATAGCGCTTGCGGCTCCGACCACGAGGGGGAGCGATCATCCGAGGGGGGCGACTGAAACGAACCGAAATACAATTGCGAAATACAACGAACAATGCTGCGAGCGGACCAGAATCTGCACGAGGGACCCTCGGGAACACACTTGCCAACCAGAAACATCCTCACAAGGGGGGCGGGCGTTCATCACCAGCCGCAGAAATAGACAGAAATTGACATCATTCGAATGATACATATACAACGCAAGCGACAACTGAGGCGGAAGCACCATTCAACAATGCATCTATAGAGATCATTGAGGCGACTGGTTCACAGACAATGCAAACGGCCATGCAAGCAATACGATTCACCACTGCGTGGATTATACCCGAAGCCCTGCTCTGACTGTCTCGGCGGGGGCGCAGCGAAACGAAAGGAAATGTATGGTGCTCTCTCAGGCGTTCTGAAGCCAATAGATTCATCTTGCTGTTACTGCTGGTCCCCCTCTTCCTCCCATTAGTCTCCTACTCCTCCCCCCCTCCCCCTTCACTTATTCCACGAAAAGGAAGGGGTGTATATTGTGGGAGGGGGGTGGAGGAGGAGGAGGTTCATATCGCACCAGGCCGCTCTACATGGAATAATCCATCGAACATCATCGCTTTTTAAAAATTATCCGTATGTGTTTTTTGAGTATGTTGTAACGTTACTGGAAAACATATTCGCGGAGTATTATCTTACCTTTTTGAACAATTCCCACTTCTGCAGAGTGTAGCGACCCGGTGCGATATAATTTTAGGGGCCTCTGGGGGCTTCCTGAGAGCTTCTCAGGCCGCAGGATCGAAATGTCCGTTCGGGTCCCCCGTCTGGGCACGCTCTTGAGGCCGTCTTGGGGCCTCCTCGGCTGTCTTGGAGGCCTCTTGGGCGGTCTTAGGGCCCTCTTGGGTCGTTGTGGAGCTCTCTTGGAGGCCTCTTGAGCCATATTGGGGCGGTCTTGGAGGCCTCTTGGCCTGTCTTGGATCGTCGGGAAGCTGGCAAGGCGAGAATGCTGAAATCTTTCAAACACATTACGGGAAATCGACGGTTTTCCCAACCATCCTGTGGTGTTGGGCCCTCGTTTTGAAGAGACAGCGCCCCGCGTCCTTCCTCTCCTCTCCTCTCCTCTCCTCTCCTCTCCTCTCCTCTCCTCTCCTCTCCTCTCCTCTTATCTCCTCCTCCCTCTCATCCCTCCATCCTCATCCTAATCATCATCAGCATCCTCATCAGCATCCTCATCAGCATCATCAGCATCATCAGCATCATCAGCATCAGCATCATCATCATCATCATCATCATCATCACCATCATCATCATCATCAGTATCATCATCATCAGTATCATCAGCATCATCATCATCATCATCATCATCATCATCATCATCACTTCATCATCTTATGCGCCATAGCCACCCATGTCGGCACACCCCTCGCACGGTTCGTGGCCCCTCACTTCCCGTGCGCCTCCCCTTCCTCCCTCTGCGTCAACGCCACCCAGGACAGCGCTTCGTGGCCCCATAGGGAGCTCCACCGAAGGCCCAAAAGGCTGAGGTTGCATGCGTCCCCGCCAGCCAAGTCGGCACACCCCTCACACGTTTCGTGGCCCCAGAGGGAGCTCCACCGAAGGCCCACAAGGCCGAGGTTGCATGCGTCCCCGCCACCCAATTCGGCACACCCCTCACACGTTTCGTGGCACCAGAGGGAGCTTCATCGAAGGCCCGAAGGGCCGAGGTTGCATGCGTCCCCGCCACCCAGGTCGGCACACTCCTCACACGTTTCGTGGCCCCAAAGGAGCCCCACCGAAGGCCCAAAAGGCTGAGGTTGCATACGTCCCCGCCACCAAATTCGGCACACCCCTCACACGTTTCGTGGTCCCGGAGGGAGCCCCACCGAAGGCCCCAAAAGCAGAGTCTGCATGCGTCTCCGCCACCCAAGTCGGCACACCCCTCACACGCTTCGTGGCCCCAGAGGGAGTTCCACCGAAGGCCCAAAAAACCGAGGTTGCATGCGTCCCCGCCACCCAATCCGGCACACCCCTCACACACTTTGTGGCCCCAAAGGGAGTTCCACCGAAGGCCCAAAAGGCAGAGGTTGCATGCGTCCCCGCCACCCAACCCGACACACCCCTCAAACGTTTCGTGACACCATAGGGAGCTCCACCGAAAACCCCAAAAAGGCCGAGATTGCATGCGTCCCCGCCAGCCAATTCAGCACACCCCTCACATGTTTCGTGGCCCCAGAGGGAGCTCCACCGAAGGCCCAAAATGGCCGAGGTTGCATGCGTCCCCGCCACCCAGGTCGGCACACCCCTCACACGTTTCGTGGCCCCAGAGGGAGCTCCACCGAAGGCCCACAAGGCCGAGGTTGCATGCGTCCCCGCCACCCAATTCGGCACACCCCTCACACGTTTCGTGGCACCAGAGGGAGCTTCATCGAAGGCCCGAAGGGCCGAGGTTGCATGCGTCCCCGCCACCCAGGTCGGCACACTCCTCACACGTTTCGTGGCCCCAAAGGAGCCCCACCGAAGGCCCAAAAGGCTGAGGTTGCATACGTCCCCGCCACCAAATTCGGCACATCCCTCACACGTTTCGTGGTCCCGGAGGGAGCCCCACCGAAGGCCCAAAAAGCAGAGTCTGCATGCGTCTCCGCCACCCAAGTCGGCACACCCCTCACACGCTTCGTGGCCCCAGAGGGAGTTCCACCGAAGGCGCAAAAAACCGAGGTTGCATGCGTCCCCGCCACCCAATCCGGCACACCCCTCACACACTTTGTGGCCCCAAAGGGAGTTCCACCGAAGGCCCAAAAGGCAGAGGTTGCATGCGTCCCCGCCACCCAACCCGACACACCCCTCAAACGTTTCGTGACACCATAGGGAGCTCCACCGAAAACCCAAAAAAGGCCGAGATTGCATGCGTCCCCGCCAGCCAATTCAGCACACCCCTCACATGTTTCGTGGCCCCAGAGGGAGCTCCACCGAAGGCCCAAAATTGCCGAGGTTGCATGCGTCCCCGCCACCCAGGTCGGCACACCCCTCACACGTTTCGTGGCCCCAGAGAAAAACCAACCGAAGGCCCAAAGGCCAGAGGTTGCATGCGTCCCCGCCACCCAAGTCGGCACACCCCTCACACGTTTCGTGGCCCCAGAGGGAGCTCCACCGAAGGCCCACAAGGCCGAGGTTGCATGCGTCCCCGCCACCCAAGTCGGCACATCCCTCACACGTTTCGTGGCCCCAGAGGGAGCTCCACCGAATGCCCAAAAGGCCGAGGTTGCATGCGTCCCCACCACAATTCGGCACACCCCTCACACGTTTCGTGGCCCCAGAGGGAGTTCCACCGAAGGCCCGAAAGGCTGAGGTCGCATGCGTCCCCGACACAATTCGGCACACTCTTCACACGTTTCGTGGCCCCAGAGGGAGCTGCACCGACGGCCCACAAGGCCGATGTTGCATGCGTCCCCGCCACCCAACCCGGCACACCCCTCACACGTTTCGTGGCCCCAGAGGGAGTTCCACCGAAGGCCCAAAAGGCCGAGGTTGCATGCGTCCCCGCCACCCAATCCGGCACACCTCTCACACGTTTCGTGGCCCCAAAGGGAGTTCCACCGAAGGCTCAAAAGGCAGAGGTTGCATGCGTCCCCGCCACCCAACCCGGCACACCCCTAAAACGTTTCGTGACCCCAGAGGGAGCCCTTCCGAAAACCCAGAAATGGCCGAGGTTGCATGCGCCCCCGCCACCCAACTCAGCACACCTCTCACACGTTTCGTGGCCCCAGAGGGAGCCCCACCGAAGGCCCAAAAGGCTGAGCTTGCATGCGTCCCCGACGCCCGATCACACCACTCACACGTTTCGTGGCCCCATAGGGAGCTGCACCGAAGGCTCAAAATGGCCGAGCTTGCATGCGTCCCCGCCACCCCAGTCGGCACACCCCTCGCACGCTTCGTGGCCCCAGAGGGAGCTGCACCGAAGGCCCAAAAGGCCGAGGTTGCACGCGTCCCCGCCAAAGAATTCAGCACACCCCTCACACGTTTCGTGGCCCCAGAGGAAGCTCCACCGAAGGCCCGGAAGGCCTCGGCACACCCCGACACGTTTCGTGGTCCCATAGGGAGCGGCACCGAAGGCGCACAAGGCCGAGGTTGCACGCGCCCCCGCCACCCAATTCGGCACACCCTCACACGTTTCGTCACCGAAATTGGTACCCACAACGTGGTACTCGCAGTCGCATATGGTTGGGTCTTTCGTCAGGCTAATTTGCCCCTTGGGGCCGTCCTGGAAGTTCTCTTGGACGCTTCTTGGGGCGTTTTGGACACCCTTTGAGCAGTTCGGAGGTTATTTTGGCGAGTTGGACCAATACTTCGGCGACTCGCGGCCCTCGAAGATCGTCTTGGGGACATCCTGGAGCACTTTGCTGCGTCCTGCTGTTGTTATTGGCCGCCAAGCCGCTTGAGGGGGAGTCGCATCTGCCCCCGGACCCCACTTTCGGGACCCCCCCCCGGCGGGGAAGGATCAAAGGGAAGGGGTTTCCCTTCGATTCAACTAAAACGTTGTTGAGACTCGACAGCCTCTTCCACGCACCGACAGGGTCGGCGGATTTTGCATGATCCTCGTCTTTTCGCTTCTGTATTTTGGGAGTGGTTGGGCCGCTGCGGTTGCTCTGGATGCCGCTGGGCAGCAAGGCGCTGACGGCGCGGAGCAAAGCGACCTGGGCTACCAGTTAGCGGAGTGGCCGCCTCAGCAGTGCGCGTGCGTTGATCTTCGCAGGAAGCAGCGCCGCCACAGACGGGGAGGCACCGAGTCCGCGACCTTGATCGAGCAGCCCTTCACAAGCTATGGCGCCAGTGCGTCAGCTGCCCTGTAGCTCGAACAAACTCTGAAAATCGTTAGGAGGCGGCGGATGAGGATGAGGCATAGAAGGAGGAGGAGGAGGAGGAGGAGGAGGAGGAGATCGAGGAGGAGGACGGGGCGAGTCCACGACCTTGATCGAGCAGCCCTTCACAAGCTGTGGCGCCAGCGCGTCGGATGTTGCGGAGGCGGGAGGTCGTGCCGCAGCGCTGCCAGCGCAGCGGAGTTGCGCCGTTTCGCAGCGGCATCGGCATCAGCAGTGCCTCGGCCAAGCGCACGGGCACCAGCATTCTCACCAGCGCCACTACTAGCACCAGTTCTGCGCGGCCTAACTATCGGTCCCTTCTCCCTCCTTCCCCCTCCTCCTCCTCTTTTTGTTGTTCCCTTCCCACCCCCTTCGCTCTGCCGTTCGTGATCCCCGGCTGCAGACTGTTCATGGTGAGTAGTTTGGCTCAGCGGAGCCACGCGCACATGTTTTTGAATTCTATTCCGCGCAAGGAGGGTCTCAAAAAGGCAAGTCCTTGCGGTATGGCTGGGGTTCGCCAAAGGAGAGCTACTTAAGTGAGCCTGCGCTTCGCTTGTATCCGCAGAGATCGATGTGTTTGTATGTACGCACGCACGCATGCAAGTATGTATTTGCACATGTGCATATGTATCCATGTATGCACGCATGTAGAATGCAAACCCGAGGAGGGAGGCAGAAGGTTGCGGATGTGGTGTTGGGGTGAAGAGTTTTCCCGCGGCAGGCTTTAACACACACACACACACACACACACGCACACGCACACGCACACGCACACGCACACGCACACGCACACGCACACACACACGCACACGCACACGCACACGCACACGCACACGCACACGCACACGCACACGCACACACACACGCACACGCACACGCACCCGCACGCGCACGCGCACGCACACGCACACGCACACGCACACGCACACGCACACGCACATCTATATATATATATATATATATATATATATATATATATATATACATCGGAGTAGGCCAGAGGAGGGCCCAGAACTGCGACCTTGGTTCGCATGGGGGGCCGGGGGAGCCTTGAGGGCTCCAAGAGGGTTCAGAAGGGGCCCCGGACCCCCCCAGAGGTTCCCGAGCTGTCCCAAGAGGCGCCCAAAGCCCCCCAGGTTGTCTGGAAGGTGGCTGAAGAGCGCACTGAGATGGCTACGGGCCACGAGCGCTCGAAGACAGCCCAAGACTCGTCCTAGACGGCCACAAAGGCACTCAAGACGTCCCAAGAGGCCACCGAGAAGGCCCTCCAAGGGCAAAAATCAAACACTTCTTATGGGAAAGCATATACTTCCTAGATATTTGCTTCTCAGTCCTACCAGCGGCCGCGACAGCCCCAGAGGCCCCAAAATCACCCCAGACGGCCCAAGAGGCCCGCAAGAGGGCCACCAGACGGCCTGAAGAGAGCTTCAAGCAGCACAGGAGAGCTCCAACACGGCCCAAGAGAGTACCCAGGAACCCCGAGGGGGCCACCGGAGAATCCCTACTTGGTCGGAGAGGGCCCCCAGAGGGCCCCAAGACGGGCTGAGCTCCCCATGACAGGCGAAGAGGGACACAGAACGGTCGAATTGGGCCACCAGAGGCTCCAAAAAGAGGTTTGCCAGGAGTCATTGAAGACGGTCCAGGAGGCCGCTGAGAGGGTTCCAAGGTGCAAGGAAAGAGCATTTCCAATGGAAAAACGTACATTTCTATGATGTTCGCTTCTGATGTTCCATCGGCGGCCACGTCGGCCCCAAAGGCTCCCCTAATCGGCGCCACACGGTCCACGAAGCCCCCACGAGGGCTCCAAGACAGCCTCAAGAGAGCGTCGAGCAGCACAAGAGAGCTCCAACACAGCCCGAGGAGACGGTCCACAGGGGGCCCGAGGGAGCCACCAGAGGATCCCTACATGGTCGGTGAGGGCTCCATGAGGGCCCTAAGACGGCTCAGCGACCCATAACATGCCAAGAGGGGCTTGGGACAGCCGAAGTGGGTTCCCAGACGGGCCACAAAAGGCCCCAAAGGACCCCCCACGACTGTCCAAGAGGCCGCTGAGAAGGCCCTCCAAAGGCAAGAATCTAGCATTTCCTATGGAAAAACGCATATTTCTGGGAGCTTCGCTTTTCAGTTCTACCAGCGGTCGCGACGGCCCAAGAGGTTACCAAGATGGGCTGAAGAGAGCTTCAAGCGGCACAGAAGAGCTACAAGACGGCCCAAGAGAGCCCCCAGGAAGCCCGAGGGGACCACAATGGATTCCTACATGGTCGGAGAGGGCCCCAGGAGGGCGAGCAGGAGGAGGAGGAGGAGGAGGAGGAGGTCCGTAGCCATTTTGGCTCAAGCCGTTGCCCGAAACCACCCTCTTGTCGGTCGTTGGAGGGTGTACTCGGTTAGGGCCCAAGCTGCCCGCAGGAGGGCGACACCGTCTCGGTCGGAGGCCGAGAGCACTTTTACATTCGTTTTCACACACTGCCAGCCTCGCTGGCCCCGCGATGAGCGCTGCGGCCCCTGCGACCCTGACTGATGGATTCGCGCAGGACTGGGAGATGGCGCCCACCTTCTCCACGCAAGAAGCCGCTGAAGTCGCCGCTGCTGAGGACGCTGCGCGCCAACGCGTGGCAGTCCACGTGTCGGCTGACGAGGCCGCCGTCATCAGGGAGTACGTCGACCTCACCAAGAAGAACATGCTGGCCGCGCTGGCTAGTGTTCAGTCCTCGGTGGCCACGCTCTCGAACACTTTCACGACGAGATGGGACTACATTGAGAAGCGGCTCGAGGTTCGGATCAACAGCGTGGAGAGCCGCCAGTCTTCCCAGGAGCCCCGCATCGACGCGCTCGAAGGCCAGATCCGCTCACTTCATGCGATGATCGGTGGCATTAAATATGTTCGCCCTGTTCCTCCTGCCGCTGCTCCTGGTTTCAACCGCAACACTGACCCGACCATCCTGCTGGTCCGCGCCAAGCTGTCCTGTGCCGAGGCTGGTGTCCTCGCTGCGCTTTCTGATTGGCTCGGACGTGCCCAGCTCGGAGACGCTGACTTCACCGTGGAGGGCGAGCCTGTTGCCAACAAGTACGTGCTTCGCGTCAACGGATCGGTCCCGTACGCATCCCGCAAGGCGCAGCTGGCCCTCGGAGCTCTCCGCCGCCACGACCAATCATGGGGGCGGTTCCAGTGCCAGGGCCCTCGCAGCAGCACGCAGGAGATCGTCATTTCTGGGGACAAGAACGTGGCCCAGGTCAAGCGGGAGCTCGGACTCAAACGCGTTCGCCGCGAACTCGAATTTCATTACAGCGATCTCCGCTTCTACAGTGGCAAGGACAAGGGCGAGGTTTCGCGCCAGTGGAAACCTCTCGCCCACGTGGGACCGCAGGCGGGGGGGGCCCCGCCCAAGCTCACCTTCTGCCTCGCGAACCTCGCCGCCTTGGGAATCGACCAGGCCACCATCCTCGACGGCGTCATGGCAGGCTACAAGTCGGCCGGTGAGACTACGTGGAGCGTTTAGCCTGCTGCTCGCGCAGTGGACCGATCACCTGGGCGCCCCGACGCCCCCCCCGCTGGCCTCGTGGAGCGCGCGGGCGCCCATTTCGAGGCTGGCGCCCGCTCCGAGAAGCTCGCGCTCGCCCGCCCCCTGCGGCGCACTGGATCGATCATCTCGCTCCAGGAGACCCGCGGCACGCTGTCTGAGCTGCGGGGCCTCGCCTGCTTCTCTAACTCGGCCTTCTCCTTCGCCTCCTTTTCCTGCCCGGGCACCCGAACTTGGGGAGTCGTCGCCCTGCGCCCCAACTTCGAGAGACTCCCCAAAAGTTCGAAAGCGTGTTTTGGTTCCAGGGCGAGTTTTGAAATTTTGTTCATCCTGTTCTCTGAGGATGTCTGATCTCGCACTTCAGCCTTCACCTCCATGGGCTCTCAGTGGGCGAACGACGTTTTATCGCTCAGGCTATTCGGGACCGTCTCGCTGCCGCCTCCGCCGCTCATACGACTAGGCTTGCGGTCGTTGCTGGAGATTTGAATCTGGCCGACTTGGCCCCGCGAGTGCTGGACGCAGACCCCTCTATCAATCCGCTGGACACCCTCAGAGATTGGAGAGCCTCCAGGGATGCGATTTCGAGCCCAGTTTTCAGCACGATGACGGAAATCGAGACCCCCGACCCCGCGCACTATAACCGAGATTTGGGAGTCCTGAACATTATAGGTCGCATCTTCGTGAGTTCCCCAGGGTGGGTCTGCAGCCAGCTATTTACTAGCGGCCAGGTCAGTAAGTTCCCAGAGATTCTCCACGCCCAGGACCTCTGGGACCACGCGCCGCTCGTGGCCGGTCTCGCGGGCAGTCCTCCTATCCCGTCTGGTGAACGCACTATCCCGAGACATGTTTTTTTGTTCAGCAGCCTGAATACACCGCGTACTTGGAAAAGGTCGGGCCCCTGGGCGACACCAGTCAACTTTCCCCTCCGCTTCTTCTACAATACCAGACGGGGATCATGAAGGAGGCGGCTGTAGTTGCTAGGAACGCCATGATCGCGAAGCGCCCCGAGTCTTTATATACAAAGCTTTTGATCGTCAAGAGCATCTGCAGAGCGGTTTGGAGGCAGGTCATGAGTTTGGCAGAACGACTCAGAGCATCTCACTTCTTGGCGCGGTACTACTTGCCGTTGACATCTTAGAGAACAGGGTGTCCCTCCTGCACGCGTTTGAATTATTGCAGGCGCCTTCGGATCTCCACGGGGGCATCTCTGAGCGCGAGCAGGCTGAGATCGGGGCCAGCCTGTCTCAGGTGCACTCAGCGAGCCAGGCGCGGAAGCTCGAACGCCGCCTCCGCGCTGTGGCACGGCGCATTCGTTTGTGGAGCCCCGTCCGACAAGAGAGTTTCACTTCGCGGGGTTCGAATCGGGGGCGGTGTCTGCACGGAGCCAGGCAAAGTGATGCAGGTCTTGTCCCAACACGGGTCCTCAGTCTTCTCCAATAAGCAGATCGACTCCACGGGTGCCCAGAAACATCTCGGGCGGTCCGTCGTCTCCTCCGACCTTCTGAACATCGCCCCTCCCTCTCTCTCTCTCTCTCTCTGCTTTGTGAAGAAGTGCATTCGCGGCCTCGAGCACTCAGCCCTTGGGCCCGATGGGCCCCCGTTCGCTGCGCGGCAAGGGCACGCTTGAGGGGCGCATTATCATTTCAATAAACTCCGCAAGGTGTTCACCCCCAAGGGCTCCGAGGCCTCCGACGAGATCGTAATTCACCGAGACCCAAGTCAAACACGCCCCCTCGGGCTCAACTGTGCCTCTAATAAAATCATCGCCGGACTTACGTGCCGTGAACTCAGCAAATCCATGGACTCGTCCATTATCCCGATTCAGCGCGGATTCGTTGGTTGGCCGAACTTCGGGGCGAATATACTCGAGCTAGACACATACTCTTGGGCATGCGGCATGCAGGTCTCCGATCCCGATGTAGCCATCCTACACAAGCCAGATCTTGTCAGTTTCGATTACGGCCAGGCCTTCCTTTCGATCGCTCATCAATGGTTGCTGATATGCCTTCGTCGGTCACGCATCCCGCCGCCGCTGCTCTTCTTCCTCCAGTGTCTGCATCGCTCTGCGTGCTGCTTCGCGCGCGCCGACAACGTGCTCCGCTTCGCATTCATGATCGAGAGCGGCATCATTCAGGGTTTCCCTGCCTCTGGGATGATCTACGCCATCGCTTCGAACCCGTTCCTCTCCGACATCGACGCCTCTCTTCGCTCAGCGAGAAGGGGTCCCGGGGTGGGCTCGACTGGGAGCGAGCAGAGCCTTCGGAGTCAAGAGCAGGGGGTCGCGCGAGCATGCGCCGATGACGCGGGAGCCGCTCTACGACAGTTGGCCAACCTCCGAGTTCTGAAGCGCCCCTTTGACCTGGGCAAGCGTCTCGCTGGCCTCACTCTCAAGCGGTCGAAATGTCCCCCCCCCCCCTCGGTGGAGAGTTCTCCAGAGCGCTCGCTGATGCCGTGAAACAATGGCGGCTGGAGCAGCCCCCCGAGTGGGCCGCGTTGCAGGTTGCGCCGTTTTTGTCGCACCTCGGTTGGGCCCTTGGCCCAGGGGCCGAAAATGAAGGCTGGACCAGGGCCATTCGGAAATAGTTCTCGAGAGGCTGCGCGATCGCCCGCGCCGGGCCTCCTACGGCGGTTACACGATACCTATCTAACAAGCGCGCTGTCCCAACGCTTGGATACGTGGCACAATTTCCCCCCCCCCCCCCCCCCCTCGTCGGACCTCGCTCGGTTGACTCGGTCGGAGCGCACTCTTTTCGCATCTCTCTTCCGCGTTCCTCTCACTGCGCTTTCTCGAGGGCGGGATGGTTCGCCCTGTCGTCCTGGGGCGGCCCTGCTGTCAACAGCATCATAGTGTTATCTCTTGCTTCTTTAATGCGCGCCGCCCCGGTTACCCTACCCGACTGGGAGCCGCTCTTTCAGTTTCTCAAGGAGACTGCGCTCGACCACCTGTCTCTGCAGGAGGTCGGCGAAGGAAAGCTCAGTCCGTCCTGGTGGAACCCCCCGCCTCTGGTTCAAACTTTGTCGCAAGCCGCTGCCGGTTTTGAACGTCGCAAATCCTGGGCTGCCGCAGGTTCCGCTGCGCTCCTGTCTGCCATCGGTTGTCTCAACGCACTTGTCCCAACGAATTCAGAGCGGAAGTTGCCCGAGCCTAAGGTCCAAAGGGTGATATCCGCATCCCTGCGGAGCGTCCTCTTTCCTGATCCCCGCCCTTCGATGTTCCCCCCTCGTCTCCTGGGCCGGTTCCCCGAGCGTCGGGAAGAGATCCATGCCGTCAATGGGACCCAGGTAAAGGCTAGCTTGGCCGCCCTCCCGTTAGGTTTCAGCTCAGCAGATCTCAAGACCGTTGCAGGCGCGCGGTTGACTTCCGCGCGAATGCACGAAGACACCCAAAGGGGTTGCATGATGGGATGTGGCGGCCCCGACACC
Organism: Prorocentrum cordatum; assembly: GCA_963575745.1. Taxonomy (NCBI): domain Eukaryota; class Dinophyceae; order Prorocentrales; family Prorocentraceae; genus Prorocentrum; species Prorocentrum cordatum. The sequence goes on along the minus strand of CAUYUJ010002572.1, from coordinate 25,176 downwards.
TCCCTGCACTACTGGGCTTGCTGCCTCGTTTTCCTTTACAGTCCCGCTCTTATCATTCAGCCGCTGCCGTTTCTTGATTCTCCCATCGCTCGCCTTGGCCTGTGCTCGCCCTGTCGCGCCGACTTCGAGCCTGCTGCCGCTGGTCTTCTTCTGTTCAACGCCGCCGCCGCCTCTCGCGTTGGTCACTCAGATCCGACTTCGCCCCTCGCTGGCTGCGAAGTCTTTGAACTTCAGCCGGCAGTTCGATCCGCACTGGCGAGGCTCCGCGTAGCATGCGCGGGCGTGGGCTAACGGATTGCGGCGCGCCTCAGCGACGCGCCAGGAGGAGGAGGAGGCGGGGGGGGAGGAGGAGGAGGAGGAGCAGGAGGAGGAGGAGGAGGAGGAGGAGGAAGAGGAAGAGGAGAGGGAGGAGGAGGACGAGGAGCACGAGGAAGTGGAGGAAGATCAGGGGGACGAAGAGGGGGGAGAGGAGGGGTGTCTGACAACTTACCCCAGTGATACCTGGCTTGTGGCAGCCACGCGATGGTATACACAAACGCACACACACGTATATATATATATATATATATATGCACATATGTGTATAATGATATACATACATACATACATATATATATGGTCCCCCCCCCAAGATTTATATTTTGATGGGGTCTGAAGACCAAGTTCCTCTAAGGAAGCTTTGCGTTGTGTGTGTTGGTGGCCAGTGATGCCCACCAAACGCTGCGATTTTCTAAGATTCCTAAGGCAACCGAAGGAAGGTGGCCACCAAACCTTGTTATGTTCTAAGATTTGTAAGATGTCTAAGATTTCCGCAACCATCCCAAGGCCTTGCAGAGCAGCCACGCGCACGCAGCAACCCTGAATGGCCACCAAACGCTGCGATGTTCTAAGATTCCTAAGGCGACCGAAGGAAGGTGGCCACCAAACACTGTTATTTTCTAAGATTTCTAGGATTTCTAAGATTTCCGCAACCATCCCCAGACTGACCTGAAAGGTTGCGAAAATCCTAGAAATCTTAGAAATCTTAGAACATAGCAGTGTTTGGTGGCCAGCTTCCTTCGTTTGCCTTCGGAATCTTAGAACATAGCAGCGTTTGGCGACCATTTTGGGTTGCTGTGTGCGCGTGGCTGCTCCGCAGGGCCTTGGGATGGTGGCGGAAGTCTTAGAAATGTTAGAATTCTTAGAGCATAGCAGTGTTTGGTGGCCACCTTCATTCGGTTGCCTTCGGAATCTTAGAAAATAGCAGTGTTTGGCGACCATTCTGGGTTGCTGTGCGCGCGTGGCTGCTCCGCAGGGCCTTGGGATGGTTGCGGAAATCTTAGAATTCTTAGAACATAGCAGTGTTTGGTGGCCACCTTCCTTCGGTTGCCTGAGGAATCTTAGAACATAGCAGCGTTAGGCGACCATTCAGGGTTTCTGCGTGCGCGTGGCTGCTGTGCAAGCGCACGCAACAGCAAGCCGCGTGTTGGCGGTGTTAACAGCGCGGCAATGACGCAATTCCCATGGGCGCCCGCTTAGCGGCTTCCGATGTTATGGCTGGCGAGCGGCGAGCCGCAGAGGCAAGGGCGCAAGGGTGCCCCGTGCATGCTATGCTCATCATTGCAACGTGCGCAACAGCCATGCGAAGTCAGACGCGTGCCCTTTGTCTACCCCCGCAGCGATCTGGATGCACCCCAAATGGTTGCATGCCTCCCCGAGCAAATTCGCCTAGCACCCGCTGCTAGCTGTTAGACTCCTGCGCAGCGCCTGGCCCACGGCGGCGGCGGCCGCCTCAGTCCGAATCCGAGTCGATCGCCGCGACGCCTGTTGAGGGCTTAGAAGTACGGCTGTCGGCGAGGGAGGGGGCGGGGTGGGGGGGGGGGGCAAACGAACCGCCCGACAGCCGCGAGCAGAGGAACAACCATGCCCTCGACTTTACGGGCCGTCATTCAAAAACCCGCTGGTTAACAAACGGAAGAATCCTTCGACGCCCCGCGAACGACGCCAGACTTCTTTTCCCCCGCAACCCGTGCCTGGGAAGATGCCTTCATCGTCTCCTTGCCCACGGGCGAAGCAGTGGCGCCGCCCGCGGACGCGGGCGCGCCCGCGGGCTCCCCCTTGATGGTCGCGCCCGCGGGGTCCTTCTTGATCGGCGTGCGGCGCGCCCGCTCCTGCTTGGCATTGCCCTTCTCCTCCTTGGCGGGCGCGAGCTCCCCGATCACGCTCTTCTTCAAGGAGTTGAACTCCGCGAGCGTGATGGTGCCCGCCTGGTGGAGACCCCGCGGCCGCTCGAGCTCCTGCGAGAGGGTCCCGCGCGGCGGATCATCGCCCTCATCGTCCTCGTAGTCGTCGCTGTCAGCCCCGCGGCGGTCGCGCCTGAAGCCATCCGCGAAAGGGTCGGGCGACGCCTCGCGGTGCTCCTGCGCGCCAGGCCTCGCCCGCTTGGCTGGGCGCTCCCCTTCTGGCGCGCCTGGGGCTGGCATCTGTGGCTCGCGCGCGCCGCCTCCTGGCGCGGCTGAGGTTGGCATCGAGGCCGCAGGCGCATCGCGGAGGAACTCGGTCACGCGCTGCTTGTCGTTGAAAGCTTCTGCGGCCTGGCCGACGTCAAGCGGGGCGTCGCTCCTAGTCCACACCGGGTCAATGGGCTGCGGGCCAGGCGCTGGGCCGCCCCGCAGCGCGTGGCCCGCCCAACGGCACTCCCACTCCAATGCCGCCTTGTACCCGTCGGGCACGCCTGCCGCCCCCTCGAGGATGGCGCCGTGCTTAGGTTCGCTCGTCTTGTGGATCCACGTCCGCTTCTCGGGCACTGGGAACCTGTGAACAGGCACCTCATCCTCTGTCGCAAACCGAATGTAGAGCCAGAGGTCAGTCTGCACGACGAAGTTGTTGCGCTTGAGAACGGCCACCTGGTCTGGATACAGCATGTCGATTGGCCAGGCTGGGCGGATCAATGACATGAACTGCTCATGCGTGATGGTCTCGGCGCCGTTCTTGGAGTAGGCGGCCCCTTGCGGGGCAGGCTCTGCGCGCTGGTCGTACTTGTTGTCCAGCAACGCTCTGGGCTGACCCTTGGCCCACCGACACCCAGTCCACCGCGCCATGGCCGCCGCTTCCTCTGACGCAATGTTACCGAAAGCCTTGAGAACTCTGGGGCGCTGGGTGGAGGAGTCGCCGTCGTCGAAGATGTCGGGCGTGTCAACCAGCCCAGGGCGACCCCTGAAGAAATCCATATCATAGCACGCGCGGTACGATCCGTTGAGTGCTTCCTCGGTGCGCCCCGTCGCGTCGATGCGCGCCTGGCGGCTGAAGCACATCATGAGAGACTTGATGTATGGGGGCTTTCCGATCCCAGCTTTGCCCAGGAACCAATTGCCCTTGAGCTTCCTCGACGCCATCATGCGCGCCCCCAAGTCTAACATGTACATCTCGTAGTCCGCCATTGTCATGCCGAAGAAAGTCTGCGTGGTCGCAAAGGCGTCGGCCTGCGCGAGCTGGCGCAACGCCTCCTTCACCAGTCCGCCGCGCCACCCAGCGATCGGGCAGTTCGCCTGCTTGTGGGTCCTCTTGGCGATCCACTTCAGCTGGATAAGCTTCTCCGTGTGCCGCGGGCCCTCGTCGTAAATGTAATCGAAGCCTGCTTCGATGGCGTCTTCGTCGAGTTCGCCCTCCTCCTTTGAGGAGGGGGCCAACCCGAACGCGCGGGCTTGAAAGCCGCCCAGCCCCTCGATCATGCATTGGAAGGCCTTGAGGTTGTGATGGGCGCTCGACCCGCCAATCTCGTTCCAACTGATCATTTGGGGCGTTCCGACGCACAAGCCCTTCAAGAAGCCCTTCTTCTGCTTTTCCACCATCTCGATCACCTTGACCGCCGCGAACCTGCCGCCCTCGAGGGGAATGGCGAATATAGACATGTGGTACGAGACGCCACCCGCGTCCTTCAAGCGGAAAGGTTCTGGGAGCTCGCCGTTGGCAGGGTTCTGTCTGCCCAGGCACTCACGAATGTCGTCGTTTGGGATTTCGCCGACGTGCTCGGAGATGATGTCCACGACGTGCCTTACTTCGCTGCCGCCTTCTGTAAAATCGCACAGGGGCAACTGGTCAGGCCTGGTGCCAGCAGACGACTCCTCGCCGCGGTCGAGGATGGCATGGCCCTTCTTGTGCTGGACCCTTACCACGTTGACCGTCGCATCCAATGCTCTCTCCTTGGCAGCCGCCTCGGCCATCGCTGCGCTGGAAGGCGGGCGCGGGGGGGGGGGGGGGCGGAAGCGGTTCGCCCAGTGAACCAAAAGAACGGCTACGGACATCGATATCGCATCCAAGAGCTACTTCATTCAGCCCGGGACAAAAGACAGCTAGGCTTTGTGAGCCTCCCAGGCTAGAGAGCATCAAGCAGCTCGCCTGGCGACGAATCCTGATCTCCGAGACAATGGAGGCGCCTGGCCGAAGTTTCCTGAGCCCCGTGGTTTCTGTGCTTCGAAATAGCAAAATCGAACAAGTCACCTGGCAACGTTTCCTGAGTTCCGAGACAAGGGAAGCGCATGGCCGATGTTTCGTGAGCCCCGAGGTTTCTGCGCTGCGCAATTGCTCTCTGGTTGCGCGCGCGGCCCCGCTTACTCTCAGGCGCCCTGCCGCGCGCCCCGATGCCCCAATGCTTGCAGTCTACAAGCTACCACCGCTACGCGGTGTCAGTCCCCCTCAAGCGGCCGAGCATCTTGCCAGTCTCCAGCCACAGGTCCTCGTTGGCGTGCCAGTGCGCCCACTGGGCAGATCGGACTCTGCAGTTCAGTGACATCGTGCCCACGGCGCACTTCCTGGTCTTGATGAAGCCGCGCAAGTGCTGCCATAATCTGTCGATGATCTGGGCCCCGCCCTTGCACTTGAGGACCTTTCCGCCAGGAAGCTTGTGCTGAAACGTCTTGGCGTACGTAGGTTTCACCCACACCTGGCGGCCGTTCTTCTTCACTGGCTTGCCGTTCTTCATGAGCCGCTTCCTCTGGTGCACGACGTGGTCGTGGATCACCCCCTCGACCTTGAGCGTGTCAGTCCTTGCTCCGTCAGTGTGGAGCACGACGTTCCTGTTGGTCAAGTTCTGGTGAGCGAGCGGCGCCCAAACAGGCAAGCGTATCGCACCTGGGCCTGGCGCTCTCTGCTTTGTGAGGCATGGCTTGATGCGCGTCAGAACCAGCGTCTTGCGGTTGCCTCGTTCGATGACGCCGCCCCACTGCTCCCATTGGACCTGCTCGTTCTCAGCTCGATCTGCGTGGTCAGCAAGTAGTTCTCCCCTGAGGTCGACCTCGTCGACCTCGACATCTTTCCAAGTCCGCCCCTGCCCTCCGAAAGTGATCAGCTTCTCCTGCTGTACCACGTCAATCTTTCGGCACGCATCGTTGCACTTGCTCATGCTCTCGATCGCCTTGCGGTTCTTGCCCGTGAGCGCATGGATCTTGGCAAGGGGGGCGCCGTTCACGACGGCGAATAGCACGGCGGCCTGTTCCTGCAAGGGCACAGCGGCAGCCCCAGAGCCGCTGGTGAAGACCATGTGCCCGCTCTGGGGCAGGGGGAACTTTTGGCAACCGTAATGGTTGCAGCGGTACCGAGGTCCGCGGTTCTGGGCGTCCTTCAGGGGGCCGAGGGTTCCTTTCGCACAGAAGGAACACGTCTGGCCTTCCAAGTTCTCCAAAATCTGGCCCCCCAGCAACATGTCAACGATCTCGCGGTCACTGGCGCGAATGAAATCGAACATGTTCCTCTTGAAACTACTGCGCTCTGGCCTGGACGTGCAAGTTCTCTTGCCATGCCGCACGTAGGGCACTTTCCTCGTTCTCTGGCTGGAGCATTTCGCCCTTACGTGATCTGGAGCGCTTTCCCCTTTGGAGCCTGTCGCCCCGTCTCTGGATGGAGCATTTCGCCCCTGCGTGATCTGGAGCACGTCGCCCCTTGGAACATGTCGCCTCGCATCTGACTGGAACAATTCGCCACCTGGGAGCGGGAGGGCAATGGAGAGCAAAGAAGAGGATGAGGAAGAGATGAGTGGAAGACATGAACAGGGCACGAAAATATAGATCTTTGGGGGGGGGTGCGAGCATATATATATATATATATATATATATATATATATGTATATATATATATATATGTATGTATGGCCCCTTCCTTGGGCGGCTCTTGGCCCTCCCAAATACGTCTAACTAGTCGCTTCAAGACGCTCAAGACGGCTTCAACACGGCTCAGGAGGCCCCCGAAACGCCCCGAGAGGATTCCCAAGAGGGCCTCAAGCGGCACAGATTGCCCCAGTCCTTCCGGAAAACGTGAATTGTTAGAATGTTGGACCTGGAGTTTTCAGAGCATCCAAGACTGCCGCAAGGCCTTCAAGATCGCATCAAGACGGCCCAGGGCTCCCTACAGGTGTTTAAGAGGGCTTAAGAGAGCCCCGAGAAGGCCCAAAAGACCCCCAAGACATCCAACGAATGCCCCAGGACGGCCTCAAGAGGTGGCCCCGAAGGGGCCCCCACGAGCCCCCTGCCCAGACGCCCTGAGGCACTCATGGCGATCCCGAAGCTTCCAGAGAGGAGAGGTGATGAACGGCCGTCCTGACGCGATCTTGGACCGTTTTCGAGCTCTAGGTGCCCCCATCATGGCTCAACAAGTCCCAGAAACGTCCGAAGAGAGCCTCCCTGGGGTTCCCAAGAGACGCTCCAGAAGCAAGCGCACGTTATATTTTCAAGGAAGCTCCAGGCCTCTGGGCGCCGGAGGGTATTGACCCGTTTGTGCAGAGCTGCCTCCGCCCACCCTGTGGGCCCCCCAGGCGGCCTTCGGAGCTCCGAGACGGCCCCAGGGCGTCCCGCGACCGGACATGACAGCCTCCAGACTCCAGACTGCCCGGGACGCTTCCACGACGCGCTTCGAGGGCCCCATGAGCGTTCCCAGACAGCCCAGGACGCCCCAAGAGGCCCCCTGGGACCCCAGACCCCGGGCCGGCACACTTTCCCAAATTCTCCCCCTCCCCCGTATCATTTTTTTGCCCAGGTGGGGTCCCATATTTTTTCGGGGCGCTTCGGGGCCGGGGCCCGCTGTTGGGGGGTCGCCAAACAGGTCCCAGACCGATCAGACAGCGGTCCCGACGGACCAAGATTTCCCCGAGCTACCCTGAAGACGGCATCCAGAGGTTCCAGACGGCCCAAGAAGGTTCAAACAGCACCCCGACGAGTGCCCCGAGAGGCCAAATTTAGATCCTTTCTAGTTGTATGACGGATTGCGGGTTTCCAACGCTCCCAGACGGGTCAAGAGTCTCCCCGGACCGCCGTCAAGGCGGCTCTGGAGGGGAGGCGCCCACGACGATCCAAGACCACTCCAAGAGGACCCCTAAGAGGGCTCCATCCCCTCAGGACAACTTGCATGTTTTGGTATATTCGCTTTTTTGGTTTCAACACGGTCAAAGACAAACCCAGAAGTTTCCAAAAACGCCCACAGACTGCCCAAGAGGCTCTCAAGAGCGCCCCTAGACGACCCAAGAGGGCCCCAAGATGGACCAAGAAACCCAGAAGACGGCCCAAGAGGGCCCCAGGATGGAGGGGTAATACGAGCTGCTATTTGGAGCCCTCTGCCCAAAAATTACCCCCGAGGCCGCCTATAGGTGCCCAACAGGGCAGGCCGAAAGAGGCCCCTGGGAGGCCCAAAAGAAAACACAAAGAGGCCCCCAAGAGACCCCAGGAGGACTCCAGGAAGCCTCCAGGAGACCCCAAAGAGGCCCCCAACCGGGCTCCGAGAGACTTCGAAAGAGACCCAGGCCCCAAGATGCCCCAACACGGTTGGTATGCTATCACGGCGTGAGGAGACAACACGAAAACGGTCCGGGCACGTCCCAGCAGGACCCGAGACTGCTCAAGAGAGTTCTTGTTTTTTCCATCTGTCTTTCTGCCTCCTGTCTCTGTCCTTCCTCGTCCCTCCTGCACGTGCTCCGCCACAGCGCGTGCATGCCGTTTCAAGGCAGTTTTCTCTCTGTGCTTCGTTACCGCTCCTTCGTCCTGCACGTGCTCCGCCAGCTGGCGTGTCAGCGCGTGCATTTAATTTCGCGGCTGTGTTCCCTCCTTCGTCCGTCTTTCTTCGATTTTCCTGCAAGTGCTCCGCCACCCGGCGTGACAGCGCGTGCATTATGTTTTAAGGCAGTTTGCTCTGCGTCTTCTGGCATTCCTCGTTTCTTCTGCACGTGCTCCGCCAGCTGGCGTGGCAGCGCGCGCATTCTATTTCAGGGCAGTTGGCGTCTAGTCCTCCGTCATTCCTCGTCCCTCCCGCACAAGTTCGGCAAGATAAGCCAAGAACATGTGACGACATCCAAAGACCAGCAAACTACTGCCTCGACATTTCATCAGTCAATGCCCCAACCCTGTTAAGCGATCTCCCCGACGAACCCGCAAGCCAAGACCTGCGCGTCGTGACAACGAAGGAGGCAACCCTAGCTGGACGGCGCCATCGGGGCCACAGACACTTGCCCCCCCCCCCCACACAAGAGCGCCTGAACAACCCAAAAGCCAGTCCAAGGAAGCCCTGCGACATCCCATAACCGGCCCAAGACGGAGACAACCCTTCTCCGACTGCGAGTCGCTCAGAAACCCCGACCTCCGTTTCATCACAGCGCCATGGGCTGGACTAGAACCTAAGCGCGCGCGAAGCGCGCGCGTGGTTCTAGTAGATAGCTGCTTATACATATACATATAAATATACACATATACATTACATATATATATATATATATATACACACAGATATAGCACCCCGCAGTTGCCGATAAGAGTGAGGGGCGGTGGGTATGTCGGCAGTCTGCGAGGCTCTGAAGAAGCCCGCCGCAGACGCATAATTTTCCAAGCTATACAACGAGCCCGCCGTAGGCGCCAACTTTTTGTTGAAACAATGTGGGTGGGTCACGGGTTGGGTCGCAGGTGGGTCGCGGGTGGGTCGATGCTGGGTCGCGGGTGGGCCGCGGGCCGCGTCGCGGGTGGGTCGCGGGTGGGTCGCGGGCCAGGTCGCGGGCCAGGTCGCGGGTGGGTCGCGGGCCGGGTCGCGGGCCGGGTCGCGGGTGGGTCGCGGGTGGGTCGCGGGGTGGCTCGCGGGTGGGTTGCAGGTGGGACGACGACAACAAACAACAAACAACAAACCACAAACAACAAACAACAAACAACAACAAACAACAAACAACAAACAACAAACAACAAACAACAAACAACAACCACCAACAACAACAACAACAACAACAACAATTATCCCAGTGCGACCCCACCTAGGAGTTGGAACCCCTAGGAAAGCAGCATTAGTAGTAACAGTAACGCTAAGCTAAAGCTAAGCTAAAGCTAAGCTAAAGCTAAGCTAAAGCTAAGCCACAGCTAAGCTAAAGCTAAGCTAAAGTTAAGCTAAAGCTAAGCTAAAGCTAAGCTAAAGCTGAGCAACAGCTAAGCTAAAGCTAAGCTACAGCTAAGCTAAAGCTAAGCTAAAGCTAAGCTAAAGCTAAGCTAAAGCTAAGCTACAGCTAAGCTCAAGCTAAGCTAAAGCTAAGCTAAACGCTAAGCGAAACGCTAAGCGAAAAGCTAAGCGAAACGCTAAGCTAAAGCTAAGCTACAGCTAAGCTAAAGCTAAAGCTAAAGCTAAAGCTAAAGCTCCCAGGGGACTGGAGGGAACCGCTCCCAGGGGACTGGGGGAACCGCCCGGGGCGCTTTTCACTGCCCGGCCCCTTTAAGCTAAGAGAGTAAGAACCCTTCTAGGCAGAGCCTAGGTAGGGTCCGCCGTAGGCGCCAACTTTTTGTTGAAACAATGTGGGTGGGTCACGGGTTGGGTCGCAGGTGGGTCGCTGGTGGGTCGATGGTGGGTCGCGGGTGGGCCGCGTGCCGCGTCGCGGGTGGGTCGCGGGTGGGTCGCGGGCCGGGTCGCGGGCCAGGTCGCGGGTGGGTCGCGGGCCGGGTCGCGGGCCGGGTCGCGGGTGGGTCGCGGGTGGGTCGCGGGGTGGGTCGCGAGTGGGTCGCGGGGTGGCTCGCGGGTGGGTCGCAGGTGGGACGACGACAACAAACAACAAACAACAAACATCAAACAACAAACAACAAACAACAAACACAACAACAACAACAACAACAACAACAACAACAATAGCAATAACAATAACAACAACAACAATTATCCCAGTGCGACCCTACCTAGAAGTTGGAACCCCTAGGAAAGCAGCATTAGTAGTAACAGTAACGCTAAGCTAAAGCTAAGCTGAAGCTAAGCTAAAGCTAAGCCACAGCTAAGCTAAAGCTAAGCTAAAGCTAAGCTAAAGCTAAGCTAAAGCTAAGCTAAAGCTAAGCTAAAGCTGAGTTAAAGCTGAACTAAAGCTAAGCTAAAGCTAAGCTACAGCTAAGCTAAAGCTAAGCTAAAGCTAAGCTACAGCTAAACTACAGCTAAGCTAAATCTAAGACAAAGCTGAGCTAAATATAAGCTAAACGCTAAGCGGAAAGCTAAGCGAAACGCTAAGTCAAAGCTAAGCTACAGCTAAGCTAAAGCTAAGCTAAAGCTAAGCTAAAGCTAAAGCTAAAGCTCCCATGGGACTGGGGGGAACCGCTCCCAGGGGACTGGGGGAACCGCCCAGGGCGCTTTGCACTGCCCGGCCCCTTGAAGCTAAGAGAGTAAGAACCCTTCTAGGCAGAGCCTAGGTAGGGAACAACAACAACAACAACAACAACAAAAACAAAAACAAAAACAAAAACAACAACGGAAAGGCGTGCACTCCGGCCCCGGTCAGGGCCCTCCGCCGGAGGACGGGCGCACACTCCGGCCCCGTGGGTCTGTTGGCCCGAGACGCTGTGTGACGACGACTTCTCCAGCCCTGCGAGAGGCCATCTGCGGCGGTTTCGCGCCGCGGTGGGCAAACGTGCACTCCGGCCCCGTATGCCCCGTCATCTGTGCTGTTCCCTGTGCAGAAAACGATCCCAGTGCGCTACCCCCATGTCCGGCCCCGTGTGCAGCTAAGACACCCTCAGGGACCCTCACGACGACGACGACGACGACGACGGCGACGACGACGACGACGACGACGACGGGGATCCTGAGGAACCATCGGGAGCCCTGAGGTGTCCTTATGAATCCGTGAGGGCCCTGAAGAATTCTAAGATGTCCCAAGGAACCGTGAGCAGGCCCGCAAGAACCTGAGCAACCCTGGCGAGATCCTGAAGAAAGCCTGGGGAATCCAAAAGGATTTCTGTGAGGTCCTGATGAATTCTGGGCTCTCGGGAGGAATCCTGAGGAATCCTGATGGATCTTGACGATTCCTGAGGAGCCCTGATGAGTCCAGAGGAAGCCTGGGGATCCTGGGGGATCCTTGCGTGTCCTGAGGATTCCTGTGCAATCTTGAATAATGTTAAGGAGTCATGACAAATCCTGAAGGGTTGAGGGATGCCCTGAATGGATCCTGAGGAATCCTGTGGGATCGTAAGGAGCCTTCAGGCATCCTGGATAACCTTCGAGGAGGATCCTGAGGCATCAGTGTGGATCTTGAGGAGGAAGCCATCGGATTCTTTGGAGGGGGGGGTCCTGGTGAACCCTGAGGAGTCCCTGGGGGTCCTGAGGAATCCTGACGTGTCCTGAGGAATCCTTGGGGATCGTGAAGAAGTCGAAGATAGCCTGCAGAATCCTGAGGAGCCCAACGGAATCCTGAGAACCCCATCGCGGAGAGAGATCCAGAATAATCCTTGGGGGTCCCACGGGTTCCTGTGGGATCCTGAGGAATCCTGGGGACTCGGGCGGAATTCTGAGGAATCTTGAAGATTCCAGAGGAATCCTAGCGAATCCTGAGGGGTCCTGATGAGAGCCCAGAGGAAGTTTAGGTGATCCTGCGGAATCCTTGTGGGTCCTGGGGAATTCTGGGGGATCCTGAAGACTGCGAAGGAGTCTTGAGGAATCCTGAGGGGCTCCCTGAGGGGATCCTGACGAATCCTTTGGGCTCCTTAGGGGTCTTCGGGCATCCTGACGAACCTTGGGGGATCTTAAGGAATCATCGTGGATCCTGAGGAGGAATCCTTAAGACTCTTTTGGAGGATGGCGGGGTCCTGGGGAATCCTGAGTAGTCTCAGGGAATCCTGAGGAGTCCTGAGATGTCCTGGGGAATCCTGACGAATCCAAAGGGATCCTGCTGAGCCCTGTAGAATCCAATGGGATCCTGGGGGATCCTAGTATGTCATGAGGATTCCTGAAGAGCCCAGCGGAATCCTGAGAAACCCGAGGGGGATCCTGAATAACCCGTCGGGGTCCCAAGGATTCCTTTGGGATCCTGAGGAACCCGTGGGGCCTCGGGAGAAATCCGGAAGGATCATAAAGACTCCTTACGAATCTTGAGGGGTCCTGATGAGCCCAGAGGAAGCCTTGAATCCTGTGGAATCCTGAAGGATGCTAAGGAGTCCTGAGGAATCCTGAAGGGCACCCAGAGGGGATCCTGAGGAATCATGGGGAAACCTAAAGAGGCCTTCAGCATCCTGAAGAATCTTCGGGGATCCTGAAGAATCGCTGTGGATCCTGAGGAACAATCCATCGGACTCATTTGGAGGGGGAGGGTCCTGGGGAGTCCTGAGGAATCCTGGGGAGTCCTGAGGAGTCCTGAGGTGTCCTGAGGAACCCTTGGGGATCCTGAAGAATTCGAAGGTATCCTGAAGAATCCTGAGGAGCCCAACGGAATCCTGAGGACACCATAGGGGAGATCCAGAAGAATCCTTGGGGGTCCCACGGGTTCCTGTGGGATCCTGAGGAATCCTGGGGACTCGGGCGGAACTCTGAGGAATCTTGAAAGGTCCAGAGGAACCCTGACGAACCCGCAGGAATCCTGATGAGTCCAGCAGAAACCTGGGGATCCTGAGGAATCCTTGTGGGTCCTGAGGAATTCTTGGAAATCCTGAAGACTGCAAAGGAATCCGGGGGAATCCTGAGAGGAGTACCCTGAGGGGATCCTGAGGAACCATTGGGAATCCTAAGGAGTCAGGAGGCGCTAAGGAGACATGGTGGATCCTGAGGTGTCCTGAAATGTCCTGAGGAATCCTTGGGGATCCTGCAAAAATTCGACGATATCCTGAAGAATCCTGAGGAGCCCAACGGAATCCTGATATCCCCATGGGGAGATCCTGAAGAATCACTTGGGATCCCACGGATTCCTGGGCGATCCTGCGAATCCTGGGGACTTTGGAAGGAGCCTGAGGAATCTTGGAGGATCCTGAGGGATCCTCGGGAGTCCCGCGGAGTGGCTCCTGAGGAATCTCGAGGAATCCTGGGGAATCCTAAGGACTGCTTGGAGATCCTAGAGCGTCCGGAGGGGTCCTCAGGAGTCCAAGAGAATCGTGAGGGATTCGCGGAAATCCCGGGGAAACCTTTGGAAACGCGCCAGGAATGCCGACCCCTTCTCTGGCCCCGTGGGGCACCTTGCGCTGCCGCCCCAGTGCCAACCTCTTCTCCGGCCCCGCGGGAGCCAGGCCTCGGTTGCTGGAGCTTTGCTTACCCTTAAAGATAAACGCTTGAGTTTTGAGAGAAGAAGAAAATCTCAACAACAAGCAGGGGCCGGTGCCAACGCCTTACCAAACAACAACAACAACAACAACAACAACAACAACAACAACAACAACAACAACAACAACAATCATTTTACCCGAACGCGTGGTGTGCTCCCCAGTGCCAGGGTTTTCATACGACACCAGGCAATACCCCCACTTCGTGGGGGGGCATTACAAGCTCTACCAAATATCCAAACGACTCTTCGCGACCACCCAAACCCAGCTTCCCGCCCTATGACGTTGGGACACTTCACTTCGTGGCGTGCGGACGACCGTGGCTACTACACTGGCGTGGGGTACACACCCACAGAACTTGGTCACTTATTCGGGGTCGTGTGATTTTATGATGCGCGGTGCTAAAATTCTTAAGAACCCAATGGTTTTTGGAGATTTCGGCGTGCGCGCGCGAAGAAAAAACGAATGTGTCCCGCATGGTATTATTTGACAGGGATGATGGCCCTGGCAGGTGCGCAACCGTTGTCGCAGAAGTTCGAAAAAGTTGCTCGCAAAAGCCCGTTTGACAGAAATGTTTAAAAAGTGTTGGGTTTCCTACGAATCCGCAAGAGCGCGCGGGATGAGATTTTGACATTTTTTTGTTGAAAAACCATTGGTTTTTTGATGTTTTTATGTTAAAATCGCTCCGAACACTAAGCTTTTGGAAGGATTTCGTCTTGCGCGCGCGAATGTCCACTTTACCTTATTTTTTGCAAGGGATTCTTGAAATTTGATTATATTTGAACAAGAAATTTCATTTTATAGTGTTTTTTGCAAGGGAAAGCGGGGGGGAACAAAACAACCGGATCTTGATGACATCGAATTACCTGAGGCTTCCTCACGAAAATGATGAAAACGTGGCTGCGGCCTAGGCGCGGCGGGGGGGGCGCGCACCAGGGGGCCCAACAATAATTATTCTTTAGAATTAATAATGTTCAACAACAACACCAACAACAACAACAACAACAACAACACCAACAGCAACAACAACAACAACACCAACACCAACACCAACAACAACAACAACAACAGCAACAACAGCAACAACAACAACAACAATCATTTTAAGATTGTTCGCTCTTATCTGCTCGCGTGTCATTAAATATGCATATCCCAAACCTTGGATACCCGCCCTCTTCGTCTTCGATCGTACCCCCTTCTCGGGGGTATATTCATTCGCTGCCACGTGTGGTTGGTGAAGCCCTTGAAAACGAAGGGTAACCGATAACGGGGGAGAATGATGACGAAGGGATCGGAGGAAGGGAGGGGAGGGGCAAGAAGGAGGGAGGACGATTTGCGCTGTGAGTGGCGATTCAGTTTGCGCCATGGCTTGCGCCAACCGCTCCAACACAGGTTAACAATAAGTTTCGCCAAGGGTCGCGCCATAAACAGCACCACCCCCTTGAAAGAACATATCGTGGATACCCCCACGGGGGGACGTACAGCTGCGAAGTGGTGTCAGAAACAAATTTCGTGGAACCCTGAAAAGAAGCGGGATGTTGGGAGAGTGGGGCAGAAGGATAACTTAGTGAGAGCTGCAACCGTGTCGAGAGGAGCGCGGGGATGTGGAGTGGATTGGGATGGAGTAGACAAGAGTAGGGTCTCAGGAGGAGGAGCGGCAAGGAGTGGAGAAGAGGAGCCGGGAGGAGTGCGGAGGAGCGGGGGGGCGCACGGAGGAATTTGGAGGAGGAATTTGGAGGAGGAACGAGCGGGGGCCACGAAGGGCATTCGTACATGGGGCCACGAAGGGCGACAGCGGGGCCACTGAGGGCAGCAACGGGGCTACGAAGGGCAGCGAGAGGGCCACGAAGGGCGACAGCGGGGCTACGAAGGGCATGCGTATGGGGCCACGACGGGCGATTGCGAGCGGGGGCCACGCATGGCATATAATGCGGGGCCACAACGGGCAGCGACGGGGCCACAAAACGAAGCAACGGGGCCACGAAGGGCAGCGAGCGAAGGCGACCGCGGAACCAGCACGTGCAGCGAGGGGCATCGAAGGCGGGCGAAGGGCAGCCAGCGGCGACTGCAGTCCCTAACGGGCTGGTCGGGCGGGCGGGCCCAGACGGGCGGGTCGAGCGGGCGGGTCGTTGAAGCGTAAATTCTGCTTGAACCGCCAGGCAACATAAAGCCGGAGCGCGATTCCTGAATGTCGAGGAGCGGCATCTGAATGAATTGTGAGGAAGTGTCAGGCGGTAACCGCGATTCGGTGGTAAGTTGCGAGGAAGTCCCAAGCGAGAGCGCAATTCTTCAATACATTGTGATGAAGTATAAAGCGTGAGCCGCGATCCGGTGGTAAATTGCAAGTAAGTCCAAAGCGAGAGCGCGATTCTTCAATAATTTGTGAGGAAGTATCAGGCGGGATCCGTTGTTGTTGTTGTAAACGGGGGCCAACAACACAGCTTGATCCTCAAGAGTGTGTTTTTTTATATATTTTTTTAACAAAAAAGCAAACAAAAAAACGGTGCGAGCCCTGGGATGGGCATTCCAATAGAACAAATTATGTGCACCGGACGGGGGGGATCAACAATAATTATTCTCCAGAAGTGAGAGTTCAACACTAACAACAACAACAGCAACAACAACAACCATTTTAAGGCTGTACGCTCTTACTTGCCCGCGAGTCATTCAACACGTATACCCTACACCCTCGATGCCCGCCCTCTTCGTCTTCGATCACACCCCTTTCGGGGGGATTATTTCTTTTTGCTGGGGCCGGCGGGCTTAGACGTACGGGCAAACCGGAACGGGCGGACAATCCTTCGGGGGCGTACATCTCTCTGCCCGCCATTGGAATTGGCGCGGGCCCTGCAAGAGGAGGAGGGGAAGAACGAGGGAGAGTGGGAGGAAGGGGAGGGGGAAGGACGAAGGAAGAGGGAAGATACCACGTTGTGAAGGCGTCCTTGGCGCGCGCGTGGTTCCTGAGCGCCGAAACGCAATTCCAGAATAATTTGTGAGGACGTCGCACGCGAGAGCGCAGTCCTGAGTACATTGTGAGGAAATCTCGGGCGGAAGCGGGGGCCCTGACTAAGTTGCGAGGAAGTCTCAAGCGGGAGCGCCGTTCCTGAGCAAATTGCACGGAAGTCTCAGGCGGGAGCGGGGGTCCTCACTAAATTGAGAGGAAGTCTCAGGCGGGAGCGCCGTTCCTGAGTCAATTGCGCGGAAATGTCAGGCAGGAGCGGGGGGCCTGAGTAACATTCGAAGAAGTCTCAGGCGGGAGCGCCGTTCCCACGTAAATTGCACGGAAGTCTCAGGCGGGAGCGGGGGTCTTGATTACATTGCGAGGAAGTCTCAGACGGGAGCGCCTTTCCTGAGTAAATTGCGCGGAAGTCTTAGGCGGGAGCGGGGGTCCTGAGTAAAAATCGAGGAAGTCTCAGGCGGGAGCCGTTGTTGTTGTAGCCGGGGGGGCAGGGGCACAGTTTGAGCAGGAAGACTTTCCTTGAGAAAAAAACGAGGTGCGAGTCCCGGGGGTGGCACTTCAATCGAAAAAAATAAATGTGCACTGGTGGGGGGGGATCAACCATAATTATTCTTCAGGAATGAGAGTTCAACAACAACACAACAAGCATAATTTTCACCACGGATCCCCACTTCAGCCACGCACCCAGGGACAGTGAATGACCGTTCGTCCCCCTCACTCTGATTTTGAATACTTCGCACGGCAGTGGGCATCTGAGAAGAACGGTGGTCGTTGGCGCCACGATGTGGTCCACGCGTTGCCGGTCGGGGGCTGTCCCGCCGTTGGCGGCTACTACTCTGCGTGCTCCAGCCCAATGACACAGACTTTGAATTCTTCGCATGGCGGCCTGCATCTTAGAGGAATGGTGGTCGTTGGCGACCATCCCCCTGCCGTCCCTGGGCATTTTTTATTTTGACTGCTGCGCACGGTAGTGGGCATCTTAGAATAATGGTGGTCGTTGGCGCCACGATGTGTTCCACGCATGGCCGGGCGGGGGCTGTCCGGCCGTTGGCGACCATCATAATGCATGTTCCCGTCCAAGGACTTCTGACGCCCGCCTTTCTTCAACAGAACAAAAAAAGAGCATCCAAGCATTAAACAAGCACGTCAGGGGGTCAACGTTCTCTGTGTCTCGAGAGGGCAAGACTATCGACACGTTTTTCCCGGCCGCATGCCACCCCTGGAGCGCGCCGTTGCGGGTGGCGAATTAGAGGCACCGAGCGCACATGTTGGCTTTCGCAGCCAATCTCATCAGATGCTCGGAGGGCAGGACCTGGATTCAACTGTGCAGCCCGACTTGGCGGGTTTTGTAATGAGCTGTCCATGTTTTGCGAAGGTGATCGTGCCTTCCCCTTTCGAAGACCCTGCCACGCCAGCCAATGCGATCAGCATTGCAGACGGGTTTGTCCAACGATGCTAGGTGAGGTAATTCATGCATGGCACTCGCAGGCCAGACTGTTAGCGTCTGTGGCCGCGCCTTCTCGAGTATCACGCCCGCATTTGACAAGCCACGGGCTTGCCATCCTGCACTGACAACACTGAACAAACAAACAAAAAAGTTTGTGTCTCGTGTCGTGCGCGTCGTGGCTGCGAAGCTGTGCGCGAGAGCGACGGCCACCAGGGCTGGCGGAGTCATGTTGACAGAGGCCTCTTTTGTTGCTGGCGGACAAGGAGACGGGATGGGATGTCGTGGCGTCGAGGAGCCGTGGCGTCACAGTGCGCATGAATTGCGAATCGGTGCGAACAGCCAGGTGGATACCTCATCAGAACGTGGCCTACCTCAAGCCAGGTGGACATATTATAATATGATACATTAGATATGTACGGATGGTTGAGAACGCCTTATAAAAGGTAGTACAACCGCCATGCTAACACAGCGCCTAGAATCGTAATCCTGTGCAGAGACATGTCCCCCGAACAGTGCTTGCAAAACGGGGCTCCTGCTTCCTTTGGACAGGGTTGGGTGGATTTGCTGGACTTCGCCCAGTGGCGGTCCATCGCCGCCTCGCGCAGTCCCCTTCCCTGACTGAGTTTTCCGGACTATTCCCAGCCGGCTCGTTCGTTGGCCGGGTTTCCGTTGCTGCCTTTAGGCCGCCTCGGTCGTTGGTTGGGGTGTCCCGGGTCTTCGCCCAGCGGCCGCCCGTCAGCCTTCGTGGTCGCCCAGGGTTGTCGCCCGGTGGCCCAGCCAGCGAAGGGCTTGCCGCCGTGGCAAGCGCCGAGCTCTCGACGTGGTCGAGCAGTGGCGAAGCGTCCGGGATTGCCTATAGGCCCACCAGGGAATGCTCTCAGAGCCTTTTGTGGTCTGCACGAACTGTTCTTGGAGCATTTCTGGCTGAGGCTGTCTTGTCATTCCCAACCATCCTGTGGTCTTGGGTTCTCGTTTTGAAGAGACAGTCCCCGCGTTCCCTCCTTCCCTCTTCCCCCTCCCCCCTCCTCCTCCCTCCCTGCGTTTCACCCACCCAGTACAGCGTTTCGTGGCCCCGTAGGGAGCTCCACCGAAGCCTCGAGTGGGACCGTCCGCATGCGTCCCGGAAACCCAAGTTGGCATTTTCATCCACCCAGTACACCGCTTTGTGGCTTCATAGGAAGCTCTACCGAAGCCCCCAGTGGGACCGTCCGCATGAGTCACGGAAACCCAAGTTGGCATGTTCGTCCACCCAGTACACCGTTTTGTGGCTTCATAGGAAGCTCCACCGAAGCCCCCAGTGGAACCGTCCGCATGAGTCCCAGAAGCCCAAGTTGGCATTTTCACCCACCCCGTACAGCGCTTCGTGGCCCCATAGGGCGTCCCGGAAACCCAATTTGGCATTTTCACCCACCGAGTACAGCGTTTCGTGGCCCCATGGCGAGCTCCACCGAAGCCCCCTGTGGGACCGTCCGCATGCGTCCCGGAAGCCCAATTTGTCATTTTCACCCACCCAGTACAGCGTTTCGTGACCCCATCGGGAGCTCCACCGAAGCCTCCAGTGGGACCGTCCGCATGCGTCCCGGAAGCCCAATTTGGCACACCCTTCATACGGTTCGTGGCCGCATAGGGAGCTCCACCGAAGCCCCCAGTGGAACTGCCCGCATGCGTCCCACACACCCAATTTGTCATTTTCACCGACCCAGTGCAGACACCGTTTTGTGGCCCCATAGGGAGCTCCACCGACGGCCCCAGTGCTACCGCCCGCATCCGTCCCCCACACCCAGTACAGCGTTTCGTGGCCCTGTAGGGAGCTCCTCCGACGGCCCCAGGGCTACCGCCCGCATGTGCCCCCCCACTTAGTACAGCGCTTGGTGGCCGCATACGGAGCTTCACCAAAGGCCCCTTTGCTACCGCCCGCATGCGTCCCCCCCACCCCGAACAGCGCTTCGTGGCCCCATAGGGAGCTCCATCGACGGCCCCAGTGCTACCGCCCGCACGCGTTCCCCCCCATCCAGTACAGCGCTTCGTGGCCCCATAGAACGCGTTACCGAAGAAAAGATTCACAATCATGGTACCCACAACTGCATATGGGTGGGTCCTTCGCCAGGATAGCACATCGGGCTTATGGTCTGAGAGCACTGCTTATGCTCTTAGAGCGTCTGGGGCTCCAAGAGCATGTCGTGGCAGGCCTGTGCGAATGCCAGGACGGTCGGGCCCTGCTCCACACGCGGCGCCCTCACCCGCAGAGAGGCACCGCTGGGGCCTACAGTCGCGCGGATGGCAGGCAGCGCGCACACCTTCGGGAGCGGAAAAGAGGGGGGTGATGACTAGGGGGGGTGATGACTAGGGGGGGGGATGACTAGGGGGGTCATGACTAGGGGGGGGGATTTTGCCTCAGATTTCATGGCGCCTCTCCTTATTCTGTTACGTCCCGGGCCCCGGGCCGCGCACATGCCGCCGGTCATGATTTGCACCCCCCCCCCTCTTGGACACCCCCCTCTTGGCCGCTCCCGACACCTGCTCGGCGAGCAGCGGGGCGGCAGCCGGCGGGCGTTCCGGGTTGGACGCCGCCAGCTGCCCAGAGTCGGCTGCCAGAATCGGCTACGCAATGCGGAGCGACCTGGCGATCGAAAAAGCGGCACGATCCGTGCGCTGGCGCACAGGCCGTGCGGCCATTGCCGCGAACCTGCCCGAGGACAGCTTCCTCGCCCGGGGAGTGGCCGTGTCGGCCCCACGGGCCCAGCCCCATGTAGCGGCTGGCGCCGAGCTCAAGCACGGAAAGCACACATCTTTGATCCATCTTCCCTCCTCCTCCTCCTCCTCCTCCTCCTCCTCCTCCATGCTGCTCTTCCTGCTTTCCCTGGTCCGTTCCTTCCTCCTCGCCTCCTCGTCGTCGCGTCGCCCTCCTCCCGTCATCCTGGCGATGATCGGAAGCATGCTTGTATCACGTGTGCTCTTGCGGCATTCAGTGCTTGAAGTGGCGTTGACAACTAGACTACGCCCCTTCCTCTGAATGTCAGTCTCGTAGTGCCATGTCTTCGTGAGACTCTCCGTCCTGTTCGCTCTGCACGTGTGCGTCCGTGTTTGATCGCCCAGGTGCTGTGGATGTGCCCCAGATCATGCAGGATCCGCTCACGGAAGCACGCAATCTTGTACATGGTGGCAAGGTGGGCGAACCGAAATTGTCCTATTTGAGCGGGGTGATTGCATACTCAAAGTACGGTTGTGGACGTGCTCTGCGTGTACCTTGGATGCGCAGAGGTTGCTTAAGTGAGGCTGCTCTCATCCACATGGAACTTGCGACAATCAGCCCCACGCGATACCTTCCAAAGGGCTTGGCAATTGCAGAGGTCCGATTTTCATTCAGACAGGCCCCCGCCACCTTTAGCACGCTCGGGCACGAGGGGAACGCGCCCGCGTGCCGCAGCCACGTAAGAGTGGGCAGCCCTGGCACCCATCGTGCCAGCAGACGCGGATGGCAGCGAGGGATTCCCCCTGGACTCCGAGAGCACATTCAACACAGGTGAGCACCGCACGCGGCACATGTTTTTGTGGGCGAGTGGATTTTCTGTGCAATCCCCCGCTGCGCCCCCCTTCCCCACACACCTTTGGTTGGGCCCCGCCGTGGCTTCAGGTGTCCCTCCCAGGGGGAATTCGGTTGCACGTGAGAGTGACCCTTCGCCGGAGTAACCTTTAATGCGCGGCTTCGGGAGGTCGCAGGGGGCCCAAACCAAAACACGCAGGCCGCCGCTCCTGCATCGCACACATCGACGGGTAGTCCGCGTACCTAGGGTCACTCTTGTCGAAGGGTCGGTCTTTCGCGTGGACGAAGAGTGCAGATCGCCACAAGAGATGATGCTGAAGTCCACCAGGGCCAATGCCCATCTGAGCTGAGAGCTGATGGCGCACGAACGGAGACTGGCAGCAGGTGCGAAGGAGGATGCGGGTGAAGCCTGGGAGATCGGGCGCAGAAACGCCCGTAAAAGCGGATGAGTTGGCACTTTCTCCCATCCAATTTCCACTTGCAATCATAATAAATTGTAATCGTAACAATATCAGTACGTTTGCTTGCAGCGATCCTCATGGGATCCACAAGAGCTGTGTCTGTAGCTCCCGTCTCCCGTCTGTAGCTCTGGAGCTGTCGACATCAGTCGGGGCCTCGTCCCAGCAGCGTAGCAGCGGCTTGGCACGGATCGTTGGGCACGTAGCCTTGTAGGCGTGGCGTTCACTTTGCGTTGGATTTCGTCGTCTGTTCTTTCGGGACTCCTTGCTTTTGCCTTCCTGGCCCGTGATCTACCAGCGTCCGTGTGTGAATTTGGCGCGGTGTCCGGGAGGCGCCCAGGGGGGACTGAGAGCACGAGGCAGATGGCAGGTTACCTGACCTTGCCGCCCGTGTCATCTGGAGCGGCTGATGGAGCGAGCGGTTGCGCATTGCACCTTTCTTGCTGGATGGCATTGCGAGCGGACAGGAACCGGGCACGAGATCCCGAGGCAACCTGTTGGCCTCGTCGGCGTGTTCGGCGCGGTCATCGCGAGCTCGGCAGCCGCGGTGGTCCGGGCACCGAGGAGAGGATGAGCGCGAGCTGTTCCAAGAAATGGGGGAGGCAGGGTAAAGGGCAGAGAGAGAGAGAGCCCGAGAGAGAGAGAGAGCCCGAGAGAGAGAGAGAGAGACCGAGAGAGAGAAAGAGAGAGAGAAAGGGCGAGCGACAGCGGGATCGAGAGATAACGATGTGTAGAGTATGTGTATGCAGATATTTCAGTTTCCAATTGTATACATAAATACATATGGAGACATAGCCCTTAGTATTCATCATTGGCGGCCTGTTGCAGTGTCCCAGCGGGGACCCTCCAACAGGCTGCCAACGCAGCCGCTTTGTTGGTCCAGGTTCTTCGGCACATTCTTCCCCACAATCTTTCAACCCAAGTGCGTCTATTCATTTCTCTCCGCGTCCACCACCACACCCGTCTACTGAACAGCCTCCGCGTCAACTACCACACCCCATATTCAACAAGCATCCCCTCCCCCATCCCCCAAGCTTAGATTGAAGTTATCCTTCTACTCCACAGCCTCCGCGTCCGACAGCACACCCGTTACTCAACAAGCACCCCCGAAGCTTCAATTGAAATAACCTTTTCTACTTCACAGCCTCCATGCCCGACGCCACAGCAGCTACTCAACAAGCTCCCTCTGAACACGTCTTGCTCCCTTTCGTCCCGACCTCACATCTTTGACAGTGCTGCAGTGTGCAATGTGTGTATTACATGTACTGTTGACGTTGTGGCTCAAGCCACGGTTTCCTAGTCAAGACGCTCTGCGATGTCCGTCTGACCCTTCCGTGTGCACAGTGGCAGCGGAGCGTGGTTCCCCGAGCAGTTTGCGGCGACATCTCTGTGGAGGACGCACTGCGGGCTGACTCACCGATCTACGGCGAGGGCGGGCTGGGCAGGCATACGGGTTCAGAGTACCGAGTGGAGATGGGTTCTGAAGAGCAGGCCGCATCAGTAGGCGGCGCAGTGGACGATACACTACGATAGTAATCAGATTCGGGCGTGGACAGGATCGCGGGCAGAGTTGCTCAGATGCTCAGGACGGGCACAGAAAGCACGGCTCCCGCGACTCCTCCGCTGGTGGCCCCTAGAACTACGAAGCAAGAGGCCTTCCCTGATACCCCGGCACCAGGTCACGAGACTGGCTAGAATGAGGTTGGCGATTGGGCAAAGTCAGATCCTTGGAGTAAGGCAGCGAGCAGAACCTTGACGGACAACAAGGATCATGTCGCATCACAGTTTCAACGACAGCGGTCTAACTGGAAGACCGACAGCGAGTGGCAATATGACGAATGAGAAGCTTCAGCATGGTCGGATGATCAATATTAGAATTGTCGGCCTGTCTGGCAGAGCATTGGATGGTAAACTAAACCTTGGAAGGACAAGCAGCTGCCACAAGCAGTTCAGTAGTGACCAGGAAACGGGAGATATAGGCGGACTGTTGCGTGACACCTGTTTTGGAGATGTCCCCACGGCCGACTGGAGGCAGCACGCTGGTCCCCACGTTTGTTATGGATTCGTGGCAACAGTGAGCTACATCAACCGCTTTTCGGAGTCCATGCTACGGATGTTGAGTCCATGTTCGTTTGTCTGTTTTGGAATTGCGCGGCGCGGGACGGAAGGATGATCGGCGGACCTTTGTCGACCTAGCGATCCCCAGAGACTCGTTCTCACAACGGGGGTCCTATGTCAAGTGACTCCCCCATCTACTGAGCCCCGCCGATGTGATGACCAAGGCCGACGTGTCCAAGGGTTCCAAGGCCACGTGTCACATGATGCGGAAGGGGTCTGTTGCTTTGAGTGATGTAGAGACTGATCATGTTCACCTGGCATCTGGAGGCGAGAAAGGCCGCCGCAGCTGGGACACGAGTCGTCGTTATCTTCGAGATCACGACAAACGTCTAGAGTCAGGCCGATCGTCACATCGGGAAGCTATGTCGTTTCCCTCCCCCAGCCTAACTTGGACTTGCTCTTCTACTCTACCGCTTCCGTGACCAACACCACACCCGCCAGTCAACAAGCATCTTCCCGTAGCCTAACGTCAGAGGCCAGCAACATATGTACACGTACGCGGTTAGCTTCCCCTGGAGGGCATTTGAACGAGGACGTTCGTGCACTCATGATCGCGGAGGGCGTACATGTACATATGTCGTTGCTCGCTCATAACGTGCATGTCCCTTTCTACTTAGCAGCTTCCGTGTGCAACACCACACCCGCTACTCAGCAAGCACCTTCCCAAAGCTTTTCTTTCAAGTAGCCCCTGTATTCAAGGGTCTCCGCGTCCAACAGTACACCCGCTAGTCAATAAGCACCCTCCCCACAACTAATGTTGAAATCCCCGTATACTTCACAGTCTCCGAGTTCAACACCGCACCCGCTATTCAGAAAGCCATTTCCAAGCTTGAGTCGGGATTTCCTTTCGACCCCAGTGCCTCCAAGCCTAACACCCCACCCGCTACTCAACAAGCAGCTTCCCCAAACCTAACTTGAAAGTACACCTCTACTCAACAGCCTCCGTGTCCAACACCACACCTGCTACCCAAAAAGCAAGTTTCCAATGCCTAAGTTTGAATTGCCGTTCTAGTCAAAAATGTGTGTCCGACACACCCGCTACTCAACAAGCACCCCCCCCAAGCCTGATACGAAATGGCCTTCTACTCCAAAGCCTCCACGTCCAACACATCGCCCGTCGTTCAACGAGCACCCTCCCCAAGCTTAATCTTGAATGACCCCTC
>CAUYUJ010002571.1:20000-88210 GCA_963575745.1 Prorocentrum cordatum | reverse complement strand
CAGGTGTACAAGGAGTCGAAGGCGCAGGCGGATCGCGAGCATGCGGCCAGGGTCGAGGCCGAGAACAGGTTCCTGCAGCAGGCGCTGGAGGCTTCGCAGGAGCAGCTCAAAGCCGACGCGGCGCGGCGTCGTGGTGACTCTCCGCAGCCTCAGCGCTCCAGCAGCTGTGCGCCAGCGACGAGCTCGGACGACCCGAACGGATCCATCTACGCGAAGCAGGCCGCGGTGACCTCGGCGGACGCGGCAGCTGGTGATGCAGGCGCGCCGACATTGCCTTTGTTGAGGGAATTGGGACGAACGACGAGATGATAATGCTGCTGATGATGCTGATGATGATGATGATGACGATGATGGTGGGGATGCCGATGATACTGCTCATGATGATGATGCTGATGATGATGATGGTGATGGCGATGATGATGCTGATGATGATGATGATGATGATGATGGCGATGATGATGATGGCGAGAAATATATCACGATGACGGCGACGCATTGATAAGAAGAGGAACGGAGCAGGCTGGCAAGGATGAGAGAGGAGGGAGGGGGAATAGGGGGAAGGGACGGGGAAACATTTGAACAGAGGTAGGTTTATTCAACCGCCCACGTCCTCACACGCCAAATCACACGCGTGTGGTTTGGCGTGTGACTTAGCCTTGCTGCCACATATGGTGCCTAAAACCCGACGTCCCCACAGGGGGGGGACAATTGGGCGGATAGTGCAAGCGAGATTGAAGGAGGAGAGGCGATGCGGTCGAGGAGGAGGAACAGGAGGGGAATAACGAGGAGAAGGAAGAGGAGGAGGAGGCGTGAAAAGAGCGGCCGTCAGGCTCGACTTTCCAGACGCCGCCGAAGAGCGCGCGCAAGAAGACGTGCGAGGATGCGGCCAAGCTCTTCGAGAAGGTTCAGGACCGCTCTTCTATGTTTTGCTTTGCATGGGGGTGCATCCACTTGACGGGGGGGGGGGATCCCAGATGCGCCCGCTGCCCCCATACTATCACATCATCTTCTGTACTCTGTCGTGACCATCCTCATCTGCACTCTCATTCACAATTTTCATTTTCGGATCGCCGCCATCGGCTTCTCATCATCCCGCGGGGCCTCCTCCGCATCCAACGTAACAACCGCAAGCGGCATGACAATTGTCATCATCGAAAGCCTTCGAGGCTCGAGGATCTGGTGGCTCGGATCCTGCAAGGCACCTTGCAAACACACATGGCCGAAAATGGCGCCGCCTTGGCACTGGCTGCTTGCTGGAGTTACCGCATCAAGGAGGCTCGGGATGATATGATACGTTCCTCGACGTTCAACCCCAATTCTTCTCACCCAGCCCCCCCCCGTCCACGAGATTTCCTCGCCAAACCGGATTCGCCCCTCACAGGCTGCGGACCTGAACTACTCAGAAGCGTGGACGCACAAAGCGAAGCTGGATGTGCCACTGCTCGAGGAAAACAAAGTGCTCATCAAAGCAACCAGGGCCATTCTCTTTTCTCGAGGGGCGAAGCTCACGAAGACCCTTGCCAAGGAGCCTGGGGTGTACCACAAAACTTTGGGGTGAAGGGTTGCGGCCCGCAGAAAAAAGCATTTTGTTTTTCTCGCGGCGGTGTCGCAGGAAGCAGCGGCTGCAGTGGCGCGTCGCCAGGAGAGCTCCTGGCATCTGGCCCAAGACGCCCCGAAGTGGGTCGACAAAGCCTCGAAGGTTCTCAGGAACATGATTCGGCACGTGAACCAAGGGATTCTCAAGACCCAAGGTCCGAAACATGACCATCTGCGGGGGGGGGGGGGGGGTAGGTCGGCGCGGGCGCATGCCATCCTATGATGTATTCGGAGAGGGTGAGCACGAGAGGTGCGCCGTGCTCCCTCTTTTCCCATGTTTTTATGTTTTACAATTGTATTTTCTTGAATCCGAGGACGGGAAAGGGCCAGGAATTCCGCGGACGCGGTGACGGGCATGGACAGGACATGCCTCGGGCCGTTTTGGTTCGAACCGTTGAGCCCCATTTCAACGATTCCACACATCCCCGACGCCCCCCCCCCCCCCCCCCCCCCCCCCACCCCGCCCTCCCCCCCTCTCCCCCCCCAGAATTCACGCGCTCTAAACCTCCTCGTCGAGCCCCCCCCCAAAAAAAAAAAAAGAAAACACCCTTCTAACCATTGCAGCCTCCCGAAAGGATGGGGCCGAGGATGATGATGACCTCGTGGATGATGACCTCCTGGATGATGATGACGACGACTCGCCACCAACGGTTCCAGCACCTGCGAGCAAGCGGCCCGCGGCAGCACCGGCCGCGGCGATGAAGCGGCCAGCGGCGACGACGACGGACCAGCTCGGCTTAGAGTACCTCTTCACGAAGCAGTTCAAGGGGGTCGAGTGGCGCGTCGGCTGGAACGATGCAACGAAGGCAGTGGATGAGGAGAAGGAGAAGGAGAAAGGATCGGAAGGTGGCATGGGGGCAGAGAGGAGGAGGGGGAGGAGGAGACGGAGGAGGAGTTGGAGGAGGAGGAGGAGGTCGAGGAGGAGGAAAAACACGAGGATGATGAGGAGGATGAGCTGGAGGAGGAGGAGGAGGAGGAGGAGAAGGAGGAGGGAGAACAATTGAAGAGAGGCGTGGAGATAAGGAAGGAGAGATAAGGAGAAGGAGGAGGGGTAGGGAATGGTGGGGGAGCAGGTGGCAGGAGAAGGGAGATCGGGTCCTGCATTTGCTGGCAGCAGATTGTCGAAGCTGGTGTGAGAGCGAGCAGATGGAGAGTTACAGGAAGGATGGAGAGATCGAACAGGCATGCAGAGAGAAGAGCAGGAGAGAAGCGAGGGGGAAGGGAGCGCCAGGGAGCATGGCCATGGGCAGGAGCCGCAATGAAGCAGGAGGAGGAGGAGGACAACGCAAACAACACTTAGACACACAACACCCTCCGAGAGGCAGGAAAGGGAGTACATACAAACCTACTTCATATCATGCTGGAGACGGAGAAGGACACCGTCTCCTCCTCTCTCCTCCTCCTCCTCCCACCTCTCCTCATCCTCCTTCGCCACCCTCTCACTCCCTTCTCCTCCACCTCGCCGTTTCTGTGGTTTCATACAACCTTCCAGGCAGCGTGGCGGACCAGCGACGCCGCCAACGGCCTGCCGGAGTTCGCGCGGCCCCAGCCGCTCGAGGGCAGCGACCATCTCGTCGCGGTGTGGCCCGACGGCATGTCCTGGGACGCCCCCGCCGTCGCCCCGCAGGAGATGGTCGAGGGCGCCGCCGCGAAGCCGAAGCTCACGTTCGCCAGGATGATCGGCCCAGACGGCAGCAAGGTCAGGCTCGCGGTCAGCCAGAAGAAGGACAAGTCCTGGATCCAGGTGCTGGAGGGCAGCGGCCAGCTCATGCAGTTGACGGGCTTCGCGGAGGAGAAGATGGACTTGGCAAAGGCTGCAGTCAAGGAGTGGGTCACCGCGTACTGCGCGAAGAAGATCGACAAGGTCGGGGTCGAGCTGAAGAAGATGGCGTGGCTGGCCGAGCACGCCCCTGGAGCTGGGGCCAAGGGCAAGGCCAAAGGCAAGGCCAAGGGCAAGGCCAAGTCGTCTCCGAAGGCCAAGGGTAAGCCCAAGGCCAAGAAGGCGCCAGCCGACGACGACGACGACGAGTCGGAGGACCCCGCCAGGGAGCCCAAGGCCGAGGACGTCGAGAACGGCGAGAGCGAAGGGCAAGATGACCCAGATGACGAGGAGTCGGCCGAGACCGAGAGCGCGGCTGCGGCGGCGGCGATCGGCAAGGGCAAGTTCACGTCGAAGCCCGCGGCCAAGGCGAAGAAGTCCGAGCACAAGAAGATCGACGTGACCGAGGAGAAGGCTGCCGAGGTTGCACCACCTCCAGCGGCGGCCGCGGCGCCCGCGGCGCCCATGGAGGCGGAGGCGGCGGCGGTGGCGTCCAAGGCGGAGGCGGCCGCGACGCCCGAGGCGGAGGCCGCCGTGACGCCCGAGGCGGAGGCCGCCGTGGCCCCGCCCGCCGCCGCGCCGCTCGCGCCTGTGCAGCGCGCGCCGTCCCAGAGCTCGCTGTTTTCGCTGCCTGCGATGCCAGACGACTCGCTCTGGTGACGTGGTAATGCTCACGTTATTTCGCAGCGGTCGAGATCGCACGCGAAATCACACGCGTGTGATTTCGCGTGTGATTTCGGGCGCCTCCCTGAATCCTCCACCTCCTCATTAGCATCATCAAGCACCCTACCATGCACCATCAACTCCCGACCTTCTCTTCTACCATATCATGCACCAGAACTCCTCAGCTCAAAATCTCAATCGTCATGACTGTCCATGTGGTCTTGCATCCATGCGATCGCAGCTCTGGCTTGAAAGCACCTGCAGGCGACTACCCTTGCATCCCAAGGCCCACCTGTTTCGACCCCCGTCAAGTGGATGTTTAGAATTCCGACCCCCCCACCGAAGTGGAAGATGAGGCGTTGGGGACGAGGTCAGGGAGGATGAGGAAGGATGAGAGGTTGGGAGGGAGGAGGAGGATGAGGAGGGAAGTACACGAGGGAAAGTAGGAGGGGATCAGAGAATACAGACGAGGATTGTGAGGAGGACGGCGAACAGATGGGATAATGAAAACCACAAAGGGTGAGGAAAATCAACCAGGATGATGAGGGACATGAGGACAAGGAAGCAAGAGAGCGGAGGACGAGCAGAAGGATGAGGCATATTATATAAAGCTGCTCTTCAGGACAGCATCAGCGGCACCACAGTGGACGAGCTCCTGATCGACGGGCTCTTCAGGTCGATCTACAAGAACCCGACGTTTTTCGCGCTGATGGGGCAGAAGGGGCACGGCAACATCGACGAGCCCATGAAGAAGCTCAGCGAGGAGATCTCCGAGGACGGCCACCCGACGAACCCCTTGGCCTGGGGGTTGCCGCTGAGCGAGGAGCAGAGGCAGCAGGCCCAGGCGCAGCAGCAGGAGCTGGACAAGGGCGCGGGCACCTCGGCGGGCAAGGGGAAGGGGACCGTCTCGGAGGAGTGCGCCTTCTGGCAGGCGGTGAAGGATGCGAACTTCATCGCGCCGACGACGTCCAAGCACGGCGCCGTGGCAGGGCGCTGGTGCAGGGCGTTCGCCGCTGACGCCAGTCTCAAGTCCGACTACGACGCCATCACGGGCGAGCGCAAGTCGGCGCGCAAGGCCCAGTTCAGGAAGGATTGGGCGATGAAGCAGTACAAGACTGCGCAGGACGCCCGGGGTGGAATGTGGAGGAGAAGGAGGAGGCAGGGTAGGATGATCGAGGAGAAGGATCGAGGAGAAAAACAACACAGAGGAGGAGGAGGAGGAACGGGAGGAGGGGGAGGCACGGAGAAGAGCGGATGGAGGAGGAGGTGGATGGGGGGAGGAGGACATAGAGGACGAGGAGGGGGAGGAGGAACTGCCAGGTGAGGACGTGGAGGAGGATGAGGAAGAGGAGGAGGAGTAAGAGGAGGAGGAGGAGGAGAAGCGAAGGAGCGAAACATGCAAATGAATCGCCCCACTCAGGAGCTCGCGAGCCACTCGCGCACGGTGAAGCGCACTGAGTGGACGCAGGGCAAGTATTTGCCCTTGGGCCGCTGCGCGCACAAGGAGGGAGGCGGCGTCCTCGGGTGGCGCCAGGCGCGCCTACTCGAGGGAAGATGAGAAGAAACACGCAGGAGGAACGAGGGAGCCAAGTGGAGGAGCAGGAGGAGGATGCACGCGGAGAGGAAGAGCATAACGAGAAGGATGAGGATGAGAGAAATCAGACAGCAGGGGTTTGAAGAGGAGGGGGATGAGGAGGATCATCATGATGGGGAGGAGGGAGGAGGGGGAGGAGGAGGAGGAGGAGGAGGAGGAGGACGAGGGGCAGGAGGAGCAGGAGGATAGGGGTGGATAGAGAGATAGATGGTGGGGCGGCGGATCAGCCAGAGGCCGTCCGCCTCTTCTCCAAGTGCATGCAGCTCGGCCCGCCGTGGATCATGTACGATCCGATGACGGAGGCATTGAGGGCGCTCTACATCGAGATCGCGACGGGCCCAGACGTGCCTCGTCGGATCGTCGATCCATTTTTTTCGGCCCCCGAGCCACAGGCATCGGTGTACTGTTTAAGAGGGCCCTGTTGGGCCCTAAAGAAACGATCCGTCCTAACTGATCTCTCCCATGTTCCTCCCCCCTCCTCGCCGCCCCCCGCCTCCACTCCTTCTGCCTTCTCGCCCCCTCCTTCTCCACTCCTCCTCGTCTCCTCCCCTCCTCTCCCTCCTCCTCCTGCTCATCTTCCTCTCTGGACCTTGATCAATCTGAGTCCTCCTCCTTTTTTGTTTTCTCGATCGCGCATCCCACTGAGGGCTTCTCGAAGGTCTTCACAGAGGCGCGGTCGCTGCACACGAACTGGAGCAACGAGGCCGAGGTGCGCTCTCGTCCCGAGGAGCCGCGGGCACACGCTAAGATCTGGATGAGAAAAGGAAGGGCGGGATGGAGGCGGATGACGAAGGTGGGAAGGAGGAGAAGGAGGAGGAGAGGGAGGAGGAGGAGGAGGAGGAGGAGGAGGAGGAGGAGGAGGAGGAGGAGGAGGAGGAGGGGGGGGAGGAGGAGGGAGGGGGAGGAGGAGGGGGAGGAGAAGGGCAACAAGTGAAAACAAGTATGACGCATTTCTGCCGCCATCCAGTAAGGAGACGGCTGCAGCTGCTGGCGAGCCCAAGAGGAGGCGCTTGCACGGCAAGACGTCGGACGACGGCAGCGTCGAGGCGACGACGGCGCCACGGGCGCCAGCAGCACCAGCGGCGCCAGCAGCACCAGCGGCGCCAGCAGCACCAGCGGCGCCAGCAGCACCAGCACCAGAGGCGGCTGCCGGTGGCACGGCGCCAGCAGGGCGCGGGCCCAAGCGCGGGCGCGGCGGCGCGGATCCAGCGCCAGAGCCCGCCCAGGCTGCCGCTGCCGAGGACTGATGGATTGAATTCTGGAAGCTTGCCAGTCGGAGTTTGGTGAGACCTCCCCACCTCTGGGCAACTACGTTGCTGCTCCGAAGATGGGGGGCTCACTGCGCGCCGACTGCCCTTGGATCCTTCTTCGGTGAAACCAGCCCCACAGGGCCGAACCCGCGGGCATCCTTGGACTTCGGCCCCTTAGGGCCTTCGCACTGTCTGCCGCGTTCCGCCCCAGAGGAGACGCCCGCGGCGAAGAAGGCCAAGGCGAAGGCCGAGCGGGAGGCGCAGAAGGCCCAGAAGGCCGCCAAGAAGGCGCAGGAGCTGGACGCCAAGAAGAACGACCCCAAAGAGAGAGAGAGGATGATGGTGGCGAACGCCAAGAGGGTGCTGGGCAGCTACCGCCTCGTCGTGCAGCAGGGGCGCCAGATCATCATGTCCACCGAGTCGATCGATGGCCTCTGGGCGAAATTCAAGAATGACGACGACCTGCTGGCCCTCAAAACCAAGATGGACAAGCTGAGCGAGAAGGTCATGAAGTGCCCCATGCTCCAGCAGTGCACAGTCAGCGAGTTTGACAAGATCAAGACCGTCGTCGGGCCCTCCGAGTACACCCGCGCGCTGATGGCCATCGGTGGCATGGAGTCGGAGCTGGTCTCCATCCAGTCGAACATCAAGGTGCTCCTCGCCAGCTTCGAGCTCAAGCAGCAGCGGGCCAAGGCGGAGGCAGCCGCGGCGTCTCCTGGAGCCTTCTGATGCCGATGGCACCTGGGAAATTCAAGTCACCCAGTGCTCTCAGCAAACAGGTGCCAGCACGAGGGTTGGATTTTCGAGGCTGGCACAGGCTGTTTCAAGCCCTCGAGCCAAAAAACAACGACGATAATTTAAACATACACCCTCGAATCGTGATTCGATCGAAAACCTTACCGTGTGAAATACCGTGTGAACTCCCAAATCACATGGGATGTATACATACCGTGTGATATGCATTCTACCTGTGTTTTTACCGGGTTTGAACCGTGTGATCTGCCCCACAACGGATTCACATGGTATTTCACACGCAGGTGGCTTACCGTGTGATTTCGGAATCACCGGTTTCCACAATGAATCTCTGGAAAAATTGGGGCCGCAGTCGA
Source organism: Prorocentrum cordatum (assembly GCA_963575745.1). NCBI lineage: Eukaryota > Dinophyceae > Prorocentrales > Prorocentraceae > Prorocentrum > Prorocentrum cordatum. The sequence goes on along the minus strand of CAUYUJ010002571.1, from coordinate 80,179 downwards.
CCCGCGAGCGGGCCGAGGCGCTAATTCTGTGATGTTTACAGTTCTGAAGTGGACTTTGGCTCGATAGCAGGAGCGCTCGAAGCTGTCCTCGAGAGCGCGTGCCAGTCTTGTCGCCCGAAGTGCTTTTGATTTCATTTGCAGACGCAGGCAATGCGCTGGCTGAGGGAGACGAAACCTTCAACAGAAAGCAAAAGAAGCTGAGGTCCCAGGGTGTCACCCCTTAAATTTTCAAGCTCGTATGCGGGGGTAGGGGATGGGGAGAACTTGCACGGACCGATGAAACCTCAGAGCGCGTTCGCCTGGCAGCGGGGTGCGCTGGTGCCGAGTGGTCGGCCGTGCGTGCTGCTTCTGTTCTTCTCTGCTGCGTGGATTGCCAATTCGTGGTGAATCATGGTGGATCGAAGCGCAGTGGCAGGCTGCGGCAAACAGATGCGACGAGGCCAGCATTTCTTTGGCAAAAACACGTGGGTAATTGCTCCTCCGACCTCCTTCCGTCCTCCTCCGACCGCCTCCGCAACCTACTTCACTATCCAAGTCTGCGTTTTGAGGCGCGTGGTCAGGCGGAATCGGCTAAAGCCAGACTGATTGCACACAGGCCCCAGGTGAAATCCACGAACAGCATCGTCGCAATGCATCGCCTGTATTTGAGGGAGGGGCGAACGAGAATAGGACCACTTGGGATCACGTCTGCACGTGCGCGTGCTGAAGGTCAGCCGAGCTGCATCGCACATAAATGCTGGTTTCTGCCTCTTCTGGCGTTTCCCCTCGTCCGCTCCAAACCATTCTAACTCCATGTACTTTTGGCGTTCTCATTCTCTCTCTCTCTCTCTCTCTCTCTCTCTCTCTCTCTCTCTCTCTCTCTCTCTCTCTCTCTCCCCCTCCCTCTCCTGGCACGCACGCATACATGCGATGTTCCCTCTGCCTCGCTATCGCACTCGCCCTTCTCCTCCCTCTCCCTTCCCCTTGTCGTCGCACCCCCCTGTGATCATCATCGTCATCATAATCAGCATCAGCATCAGCATCATCATCATCATCATCATCATAATCATCATCATCATCATAATCAGCACCGCCACCATCATAATCATCATCAGCATCAACATCATCATCGCCACCCAAGCATCTTTGGTGCAAGCCCGCTGGCCGACGCTGGCCATCTTCCAACCACGTGCACGAGAGGTCACGAAGCCCTCATGGCGCCAGCACGTGGGAGCCGTCAGCCTTGGCCCAGAGACAGGCGGGCGCTGCCATGCTCACCCTCCTCTTGCAGATGTACGCATCGCGCAAGATATCAGCAAAGGACTTCGCTACCCTCTGCTATCACGGCTCGGAAGCAGGCTTGAAAGGAGGAGATTGGGCTCGCTATGGCATGAAGCCAGGAGTGAGCCCTGGCAACTACCAGAAGCACTTGGATCGAGTGATACAACCGCCCGCTGGATTGTTTCAGCGCGTGGACGTGCCAATGTTCGATCAGGTACTTGGCCGCGTGAGCAAGCAGGTCGAGAACAGGATAATCTGGGACTCTTTGGAGACAGAGCTCGGCGACGACCGCAGCATCGGTAGAGCGCTCGCTGCAGGGGACCACCCGATCCTTACAGTTCCTGCCTACCGCGAACACCCCGCTGTGACCGATGCGATCGCGCAGGGCCGGCAGTTGCCGCTCCCACTGGGATTCTACCTCGACGGCGTGCAGTACATTGCGCAAGCTGCGGGGCGCAGCGATACAGCCCTAGGCTTCTGGTGTATAAACTTGCTGAGTGGTCGACGCCATTTCATTTCTGCTGTCAAATCTCAAGATACATGTCAGTGCGGGCGTCGAGGCCACTGCTCCCACTTTCCCCTGATGCACCACATGGCGTGGCAATTTCGGGCCTTGCAGGACGGCGCCGTGCCGAACGTGCTCCCCGACGGGAGAACTCCAGTGCCAGATGATTGGTCCCCAGGCAGAATACTGCCTTTCACAGCAATCCTGCTCTATATCAAAGGGGACTGGGCTGAACGCAACCACGCGCTCGGCCTTGCGCCGTGGAGCTCTGCGCGGAACCCGTGTCAATTTTGCAGCGCCAGAAAAAAGGATCTCCACGCTTGCGATTGCTCGCTTGGTACGGAACAGCCATCATGGCCCTTGAGGTCACACATTTCTTACTTCTTACAATGCGAGGCGTGCGAGGTCCATGTGGATTTGGTCACGCGCGAAGACGTGGCCAAGCTGAACCGAGCTGTGAAGTGGACCAAGCTGCAGAAAGGGATCGGCGGGAGAGTGGTATTCAAAGAGGCCGTTATCAACGGTGTAATCCTTCAAATTGGTGACAGGTTGAGTCCATCAGAGTCTTTGCAAGACATCGGGAAACTCTCTCAACTTCCACTTCCATCGCGAGTGACAATGTGGCGTCCAAGGAAGGACGAGGACGGCAAAATCATGGACCCCGTCAACTACATGTGCCCGCTCTTCGACAAGCAACTTCGCACGTCTCCCGCTGCATCATTGTCTATAGATATACTGCACACCCTCTACCTCGGGCCAGCTATGCGTTATGTAAGCGCATGCCTGCACAGAGTCATCTTGTCCAACCCGATGAACATTCAAGGCGCGACCGACCAGGTCTATGCAGCAAGTCTACCAATCATCAGAGCAGACATGGACATCTACATGTTCGAACACGTGCCTGTTGAGAGGCGCCTCAACACGCTAACGCTGAAGATGTTGGGCAAGCGGCGTGGGGCTACGCTGCAGGGCCATCGTTTTTTTTACAGCCTTGCATCTCATCATCGCCGTCGTCGTCACCTCACATCTCCCTCACCACCACCCCTCCCGTCCCGACCCCACTTGCCCCGCCTTGCTCCACCCCTCCATCCCAGCTCTCCTTCAGGGTCTCTTCCGTGCATTGACCCGTGCGGGGCCGAACTGAGACGCCACTTTGCTTGTCATTCCGAAGTCGGCATCTGCCCCCCCTCCCAGCTGAAGCACCGCGCCCAAAGAGAGACAAAGAGAGGGGGAGGGGGAGGAGGAGGGGGGGGAGGAGGAGGAGGGGGAGGAGGATGGGGAGGAGGAGGAGGAGGAGGGGGAGGGCAGGAATGCCTCTCGTAGGACGTTGCTCCCCATCCCTCTTCTAGAACGTAGCGCCCCCCGCCCTCGCCCAGCATCGCCCCCTCGCCCGTGGGGCACCTATCTGCTGAAGGAGGGGTCGCCTGTGTCGCGCGTGGAGCGCCTCTCGAGAACCCGCCAAACCCCTCCAGGGGCACCAGGGAATCAGAACTGCTGAAGTTGGCATTCACAGCAGCCCCCTCATTCTCAACCCTCTTCCTCATCCTACGTATCCTGTTCTCTGATCCCCAGCTTCGCCAACCTCCAGTCCCACCTCTCCTCATCCTCTGTATGCTGGCTCAAAAATTCAAGCGGTAGCCACGTACGTGGCCATGCGCCCAGGCTCTCCATGGAGGCGCGGTTAGCACGGCGCTCCATCGGATCGGGCTCGGATCATCGAGTCTGGACGTTGACTATATGCCAGCGCCAGAACTCTACGCGGGTGAGCCGATTCGCGCGTACCCCGACGAGGAGGACGAGACGAGAAATCGGAATCAGACCCGGACGAGAAGTCGGAATCAGACTCGGACGAGGAGTCGGAACCAGACGTCGAGCATCCAGGATTCTCTTCGGATGCGATTGTGGCTCAGTCAATGAACAGGCTCCTTAGCCTAGATACCGCTGGCGCCAATTGTTCAGACACCATCGCGAGACGATGCCCCAGCCCCGATTTCGCCCACCTGGATTGCTGGAGCCGCCAGACCAGGCGCCACCAGCGATGAGTGCCAGAGGGGGGGGGGGGGACAAGAACAACGCCGACAAGAACAACGCAGCCTGGGGCCAGGTGGGCGCCAAGCGGCGCCGACGCAGAAGGCAGCGCCTCCATCCACGAGGAACGGGCGCACTCCAGCAGCGGCGACGCCGCGCTTCACCCAGACGACGGGTGGGCAACGCCCGACGGAGTCGTCAAACACGGGCGCTCCGCGGGGATGAGCCACCCACGAGCGGCTCTGGAAACATTGCTGAACCAATATCCTCCTCCTCATCTTCTCCCTTTCGTTCCTCGCTCTCCCTCGCCATCCCTCTGCTTGTCCCACCTTCAAATCCTCCACAAGCTTTGTCGGCTTTGGCAAACTCCTCCCACGCGTCCCATCATATCATCATTTTCGGCATCCTCCTTCATTCCTCATCGGTCAAGTCCTTTCCCCCCCTGCAACGTACTGCCAGCGCCCTTTCCGCGTTCTCTCTAATTCAAGCGTTGGGGCCAATGCCGATTCACACGCCAAATCACACGCGTGTGATTTGGCGTGTGAATTCGCACTTGTACCAGTATTCCACAGGAAAATCGCTGGGGGTAACGTGACAGAGGACCAGAAAACTGCAAGCAATGCTGGGTATACAGTCAGATTCAATATGGCCAGCCGTGCCCGTGGTGCGCGATTCCAGTTTTGCGCTGATGATCTCGTTTCATCAGATCACTCGTGCAATGTTTGGCATTCTCTTCGGATCAGTTCTTCCCTGCCCTCGCGGAAAAACTAAAACAACAATGCCTATTCTACAGAGCGTTTTGCACCCTGGCTCGGCGATGTCGCTCAAGGCCGCGGAGGTGGCCATCATGATTGACTTTGCCACCTCGCAATTGATTAAACATGGAGGTGCTGCTCGATTCGGCGCGGCCTTGCTGGGGGCGGGGGCATCTTTGAAAAGACTTCGCAGCGAGATGGCTGCGCACGAGGGGGCCCCCACGGCCGATGGGATGAAACGACTGTGTGCGGCTCTGGATGCACGCATGTTTTGCTGCAAGGCCGCGTCCATTGGGATCTCTCCGAAGCATCGCCTCCTGTGCCGCATGATACACAGGAGCCTGGGAATTCACTGCCCTGCGTTCTACAAGCCTACATCCCCCGCCTACGTGCCACTGGGGGTCAGGCGGCAATTGGCGTCGACCTCTCGGCTGGACGCGGCTCGAAAAAAACTGAGAGCAACGCCTCCCTCGCACCGGTTGCTTTTGGAGGGTGGGGAAGGGCGGGGCCGAACCCTGAGGCAAAACAAAGGCGACGACGATGATGACGGCGAGGACGACGCACGAAAGCAGGGGCACGAGAGGATGAGGAGGCAGGAGGGGGGAGGAGGCTGGCAAATCGAAGGAGATAGAGAGGAAGAGCCAGGGTGAGAAAAGAGAAGGACGAACAGACGCTGGAGTGACGGAGGAGTCCTCAGACTTCGTCCTCCAGCCACTGTAACCCTCCCTTTCATCGTCGCACCCTCGACCTTATTCTTCTCTCCTCCAGCATCGTCCTCCTCATCCTCCTCTCGTTCTGTCTCATCACCCTGCTATTTCTGCTTCTCCTCCTCTTCCCCCCCTCCTCCTCCTCCTCCTCCGCCTCCTCCTCCTCCTCCCCCTCCAATCCGACTTCGTCTTCCCCCTCTCCCTGCAGGGCGAGGTCAGAGAGGAGGCAGTAAGGAAGGGGGGTTTCGTGCGCTCCGAAGGATTAGATGGCAAGGCGTTCCCAAACATTATTCGACATACTTGGATGAATCATTGAACAAGTTCTTGCGATCCATAGCCGTATTCTCCCACAGGAACACATTCCACCACCGAGTGCATCGCCTTATCGACCTTCTCGGACGGCTCTGTCAGCCTCGCCATTTCTTCAGTGGGAGACCATGGTTAGAGTTGGTATCAGGCGCGTTCCGTTGGTGATATTGTTCCTCACGGCAGCCTCGTCGTCTGCTGCGCGCCGACGGCCGCTGCGCCGGAATTACATTGGATTTGATTGGGCTGTCACTGTTGGTTTAGACCTGATGGAACGGGGGATTCCGAGCGACATGACCGTCGCAACTGTAATACAATTCCAGGAAGTACTGGACCGCTGGAGAAGCGACCTGAGTATGATTCCACGGTCGTGCAGTCTGGTGGAAATGTGCGCTGGCTCGGCAGGGATTTCTCGTCGCGTCCAATCCCACGGTCTTCAGTCGCTAAGTGTCGAGAAGGATGATTTTGAGTGGCAGAATCTAACCACGCTGGTGGGAACGTTGTATTTCCTTTTCGCTGCGGCGTCGGTCGTCTGCGGCGGCGTTGTCTGGATGTCGCCGCAGTGCTCCACGTTCGTGCAGATCGCTATGCACCACGCTGGCAGGACAATTGTTGATCCCGTGGGCCACGAGTTGCGCTCCGACTGCCGCCAGGGCAACTACGTTGCTCGCTTGATGTCCCACAGGGCTTAAACGAGAGGGGCGATGGGGAGGAGAGGTGGAGGGAGACGACGGGGCAGAAAGGAGGTGGCAGGGACATCGGAAGAGGACCAGGAAAAATGAGCAGGGCGGCAAGGGAGCTATCGTGTTTCTCCTCCCCTCTTCCTCCCCCACCCTGTCCTCCACACCCTTCCTCATCTCCATCCTCGTCCCTCCTATCCTCGCCTCCCTCCTCATCCTCACCCCCCTTCTTCACCATCCCAGCTTTATTTGTTTGTTATCTCTCTCTATCTCTTGTTCTTCCAGCCCCTCCTCCTTCTCACCCTACTCCTCTTCGTCCACTTATATCAGCTTTATTTGTTTGTTATCCCTCTCTATCTCTTGTTCTTCCAGCCCCTCCTCCTTCTCCCCCTACTCCCCCTCGCCCACTTCCCCCTCATCCCCCCCCCCCCCTCCCTCGCGCAACACGGGCGCGTCCACGTGCTCCCCCGCCCCGTCCGCCCAGCAAGGTCTCACATCATGATGTTCCTTGCGACCCGCTCCGTTGCCTACGTCATAGAGCAACCGAAGTGTTCGTTTTTGTATGAGATGCAAGAGGTTGCATCCGCCCTCGACATGACATCGGCAAATCATGTAACAACGTGGCTTGGTTTTTTTCGGCGGTGTCTCCCCAAAGCCGCTGGACTTGCGAGGCACCGCATCTTTTCTGGATAAGCTTGCGAGGTCAAAGCAGGAAGCCGATGCTAGATTAGGTGATCAGAAAAAAATGCTTGCAGTGACTACTCCACGCAGGGATGGCGCTGAAAGCACTTCCTGGGGAGGGGGGTGGACGACGGGCGACAAGAAACGCCAGCGTGAGTCCCAGGAATACCCTTCCCCATTTTGCGTGCTAGTTGCCTCATGTCTTGCCGAGGGCATGAGCGACGAGGCGAAGGCCGCGTCTGCTTTTTATTTTTTTTTTTTTTTTTTTTTTTTTCTTTTTTTTTCTTTTTTTTTTTTTTTTTTTTCTTTTGTTTATTTTTTTTTATTTTTTTTTTTTTACCTTTTTTTTTTTTTTTTTTTTTTTTTGTTTTTTCTTTGTTTTCTTTTTTTTTTTCTTCGCGCCGTGCAAGGGGAACCCCAGCACGCACCGCACTCAACAAAAACACACATACAAAAACGCCTGATAGATATATATATATATAACACATATAATGTATCGACAATGCGCTGGGACCTTTCACATGCAGCCGCCCTGCCCCTTGCAGCCCTGCCCGCCTGCCCAAGTAGGCGCGTCGGCAGCGCGTGGCGCACGCTGGCGCCTGCACCTGGCCTTTTCTGGATGACCCCCCCCCCCCTGGCTCGGTCCTCCCAGCCCGAAGCGCATGGAGGCTCCAAGGCAGAAGGATCGGTTCATCCAAAAATAACGTCGCCGCGGCTGGCCTCGGCTCGGAAAACTGCCGCGCGCCCTTGATGTGGCGCGTATTTCTTTTGCGCGCGGTAGCTCGGCGAAACAATCCCCCTGCCTTGGAGCATCGCGATTGCTTACTTGAGGTTGCAGGGTTGTTTGGAAGGCCGTTCTGCGACGCGGCGCGAGGCGACGCGGCAGAATGGTGATTCATCCGAGGTGAGCGTCGCCCCGGCTGGACTCGGCTCGGAAATCCCACCGCGGTGGAACCGCGCGCGCCATCGCGCGTTTGCGGCTGGGCGCGCGAGAGTTTCGCGTGAGCGGCTGGGGGGAAAAACCTCCTTTATTTTTTAGCCATTCTCTTGCGTTTTATTTTCGATCTTTTTTTCGGTTGGTTTTCTCGGCGAAAAACGGAAGAGAGAACGGTCCGTGTTGTGGGGCCTTTGCGCGGTGTGTTTTTTCGTTTTTTTTTTTCTGTTTTTTTTTTTTTTCGTTTTTTTATTTTTTTTTTTTTCTTTTTTTCGCTCGCCCGAGTTCCCCGAAAATGGGCCCTCACGAAGGCCCTCTGCGACCGCGAGGGGCCCTCAGGAAGGCCCCGAGCTCCCCGAAGTTGGGCCCTCAGGGGCGCCACGTGCATTGAATTGAATTGCAGGCATTGAAAATTGAAGGAAGAGGGGCCAGGAGGAGGGGCGAGGATAGGGGGAGGGAGGTCGGGGAAGGAGGGGGGGGAGGGGGAGAAGGAGGAGGAGGAGGAGGGGGAGGGGGAGGAGGACGAGGCGCAGCTAGACAGGGAGGAGGAGAGGCACACATTTCCCCGCTCCGTGGAAATTTGGAAGTTGTAAACTCCACCATAAACAATGTATGGTTCGTGGAATCGTTAGCACGCGCATGTGTCATGAGCAGCAAGTTGGCTCATTTGCACATTGCAATGTTTATGCAAGCTATTGCGCACAAGGCAACATGCCTGAGGACATCGACGAGCGCTGTTTCGTATGATCGTTCCGCGTTTTGATGGTATGAGAACCGCATGCGCGTCCGCGCGACCTGCAACATTTGCGGCGCCGCGCGGTGTCGCACCGCAGTGCCTTCGTGATAGTTTGAAAAACTTTGCAGCGGCTACGCGGATGGAGGGCGCATGTTAACGGCGTAGCAATGTGCGGGATGCAGATTTGCAAGCGCCAGCTGCATGCGCTATTCTACGCCATGCTGTGTCATTTTGCTACGCTACGCGCGGGAGCAACGACCACCACTTGTATAATATGGAGATTCGTCATCGCATGTACAATTCGGTGGTTCACCGTAACATGGTGATTCGCCATGATATACATACGGGCGGCGCTAATTGATTTGAGCTACAGTTGCAAACTGTGGTGGTTTATCATCATATGCATACTATGTTCATTCACCCTAATATTGTGATTCGTAGAGATTTTTAACATTATCATTCATCATCATACAACACCGTGATCTTAAGATTGATCCGCGATGGTTGGTTGTTGATCCGCTGGGTTGCTTTGGCAGACCTCGTTGAGTCGTTTTGCTAATGCCCAACCCACGCAAACTGCCGGATCCATTTCCGTTGATCCGCGACCCTCTGGGCTGTGGAGTCATCTGCTGCTCTCTTTTGACCCCACTAGAAACCTATCAGAACAAGCTGTTAGGTAACAACACCTCCCCTGCCTGGTGTGGCCCCGGTCCCCTGACACAATTCTGTCCCGATCCGCTGTCCTCTTTGGCAAACAACCCCCCCCTGGTCGGTGCGGCCCCGGTTCCCTGACTCAATTCTGTCCCGATCTGCTATCCTCTTTAACAAACAACACCCCGCCCCTGCCCAGCGTGGCCCCGGTCCCCTGACACAATTATGTTCCGATCTGTTGTCCTTTCTAACAAACAACACCCCGCCCCTGCCCGGTGTGGCCCCGGTCCCCTGACACAATTCTGTCCCGATCTGCAGTCCTCTTTAACAAACAACACCCCTCCCTTGCCCGGTCTGGCCCCGGTCCCCTGACAATTCTGTCCCGATCTGGTGTCCCCTTAATCAAACAACAGCCCGCCCCTGCCCGGTGTGGCCCCGGTCCCCTGACACAGTTCTGTCCCGATCTGGCGTCCCCTTTAACAAACAACACCCCCCCTGCGCGGTGTGGCCCCGGTCCCCTGACACAATTCTGTCCCGATCTGCTATCCCATTAATCATACAATAACCCCGCCCCTGCCCGGTGTGGCCCCGGTCCCCTGACACAATTCTGTCCCGATCTGCTGTCCGTTTTTAGCAAACAACAACCCGCCCCTGCCCGGTGTGGCCCCGGTCCCGTGACACAATTCTGTCCCGATCTGCTGTCCTCTTTAAGCAAACAACAACCCCCCTGCCCAGTCTGGTCCCGGTCCACTGACACGATTCTGTCCCGATCCGCTGTCCTTCTTAACAAACGACACCCCCCCTGCCCGGTCTGGCCCCGGCTCCCTGACACAATTCTGTCCCGATTTGCTGTCCTCTCATAATCAAACAACACCTCCCCGCTGCCTGGTTTGGCCCCGGTCCCCTGGCACAATTTTGCCCCGATCTGGCGCCCTCTTTAACAAACAACACCCCGCCCCTGCCCGGCCTGGCCCCGGCTCCCTGACACAATTATTACCCGATCTGTTCCTCTTTAACAACACCTTCCCCCTGCCCGGTGTGGCCCCTGTCCCCTGACACTATTCTGTCCCGATCTGCTGTCCGTTTTTAGCAAACAACACCCCCCCTGCCCGGTGTGGCCCCGGTCCCCTGACACAATTCTGTCCCGATCTGGTGTCTTCTCTAACAAACCACACCCCCCCTGCCTGGTGTGGCCCCGGTCCCCTGACACAATTCTGTCCCGATCTGCAGTCCTCTTTAACAAACAACACACCCCCTGCTCGGTGCGGCCCCGGTCCCCTGACGCAATTCTGTCCCGATTTGGTGTTCTTTTAATCAAACAACACCTCGCCCTTGCCCGGTCGGGCCCCGGTCCCCTGACACAAGTCTGTCCCGATCTGGTGTCTTCATTAACAAACAACAACCCTCCCCTGCTCGGTGTGGCCCCGGTCCCCTGGCACAATTCTGCCCCGATCTGCAGTTTCCTTTAACAAGAGACACCCCCCTGCCCGGTGTGGCCCCGGTCCCCTGACACGATTGTGTCCCGATCTGCTATTCTCTTAAGCAAACAACAACCCCGCCCCTGCCCGGTGCGGCCCCGGCCCCCTGACACAATTCTGTCCCGATCTGCTGTCCTCTTTTAGCAAACAATAACCCCGCCCCCGTGCCCGGTGTGGCCCCGGTCCCCTGACACAATTCTGTCCCGATCTGTTGTCCTCTTTTAGCAAACGACACCCCCCGTGCCCGGTGTGGCCCCGCTCCCCTGACACGATTATGTCCCGATCTGCTGTCCCCTTTAACAAGCGACACCCCCATGCCCTGTGTGGCCCCGGTTCCCCGACACAATTCTGTCCCGATCTGATGTCCTTTCTAACAAACAACACCTCTCTTCCCCCCGGTCTGGCCCCGGCCCCCTGACACAATTCTGTCCCGATCTGGCGTCCTCTTATAATCAAACAACACCCCGCCCCTGCCCGGTGTGGGGTGTGGCCCCGGTCCCCTGACGCGATTCTGTCCCGATTTCGTGTCCTCTTTAACAAACAACGCCCCCTTCGCTCGGTGTGGCCCCGGTCCCCTGGCGCCCCCGCCCCTCCTGTCCAGGTCAGTGGGGAGGGGGTAGGGGGAGGGGTAAACCCTTCCCCGAAGGGGAAAAGGGAGGGGTGGAAGAGGAAACGCCCTAAACCACCGACGCCCGGAGGGCTGGTGGGATTCTGTGGCATACGATCGCTCTTGCGTGGACACAGGACTTCTTGTTGACGCTTCGCGTATCCCCACCAAACTTTTCCGCCGTGGTGATGCCTGAGGCCCCGCCGGCTTTTGGTAACTCGTCTTTGCGCGGCCTGCTCTTACTCGACTCGCCGTTTGCGCTCTCGCTTGCGGCAGCTGATTAAAAAATCCCCACCAGACACTTGACGCCGGTAGCCGGGCGCGCTAGACTCGTCTCGCGTCGGTTCTCTCTCCTTCTCCTGTTTTTCCTCGTGTCCGCCTTCGGTCCTTCTCCCTGCATCCCAGCCAATTCGCTCGGCCGCGTCCCGATCGACCCGCCCGCGCCCTCGCTCGATGGCGCTGCTGACAAATAGGTGCTCCCACCATCCCGTCCAGCAGCGATGCCCAGGCGACTCAACCTGATCATGGAAATGAGAAAGTGCACAGAGGAACAGAGGGTTGGGGAATCCGTCGTGCTCCTGGAGGTGCGAACGGAGGGTGAACTGGACGAGGGCGAGCGGGGGGGCAGAGGACTCGGCGGTCCCTGGCGCCTCTGCTTCGAAGGAGATAATTCCGGCCTCTTCTGGGCCTCTTGGGGGCCTCTTGAGAGGCCTAGGGGCTCTCTTGGGGTCGTGTTGGAGGAAGTTGCATTGCCATTGTTGGCATCGGATCGAGAGGGCCGTGCTAGTACGGCCACTGCCGCCGTTCTCGAAGGATGACGATGTCGGTGACGAGGGTGCGACGACGAGGACGACGAGCTGATGGCTCTGCCAAAGGATCGGGACATGGGGCGGGGAAGTGGAAAACGGTACATGAAGAAAGGAGGGGGAGGAGCAGGGCAAGTTGTGGAAGAAGAGGAGGGGAGAGAACGAAGGAGAAAGACGGAGAAAGACGGTGGAGGAGGAGGATGTGAAAGAAGAGACGGGGGAGGCAGGACGAAGGAGGAGGGTGGAGGGACAGAAGGAGGAATGGGAGGAGGAGGAGGAGGCGGAGGAGGAGGAGGTGAGAGATGCATGCGTGCCTTTCTCCTCACTGCGGTAAGGGGTACATCTGGAGTGGCTCTTCGAACATAAGTGTTTCGCTTGAGGCATTCTCAAGCACATGAAATGTAGCGAAAGAGAGATGGAGAGAGAGAGAGAGAGAGAGAGAGAGAGAGCTGCAGTGCTGCCTCTCATGTTAACAGCGACGCTCTGGCTGCAGATATCCTCGGGCTCAGTTGCAGGAACATGGCAGACTAACATAAGCGAACGTTTCGACGTCATTTCGGAACGTGAACACGGCAGTTTTGCTAGGAACAATCTCGCACATTGGACCTGTTCGCAACATCGCCTCTATGTCGTTTTGGAAGTGCTTTTGTGGTCTGTCGCCGTGCTCCTCTGGTCCGTGGCGTTGGTTTGTCGTGCTCCTGTGGGCTGCCGCTGTGGTCTGCCGTGCTACGGTGGTCCGCCGTTCTTGTGTTGCGGTGCACTTGTGGTCTGGTTTGGTCTGCCGTCCTACCATGGTCTGTCGTTATGGTTTGCCGTGGTGCTGCGCTGTCGGTCTACGTTTTCTCGGTCGCTGCGACATCATCGAAGAGGCCGCGTCTCTGACAAGCTTCGTTGACAAATGGGCGCTTCCCGTTCTTGTCCAGTCAGGTTTGAAAATTGCCGTTTCGATTGAGACATCCCCATGAGATGGATGACGGAAGGGGCTCCGAACCAGTCTCGTCTTGGACTCGCTCCCAGGAGTGCACCAAGACGTGTCAACAGGGGCCCCGAGATGGCCCAAGAGGGCCCCCCAGAACGGTCCAACTGGGTTTCAAGATTGGCCGAGAGGTTCCCAAGGCGGCTCACGAGGCCTCCGAGACAGGGTAAACTCATCCCAGTTATGCCGTCGTTGGCCCAGGAGAAGCTCAACAGCGCCAGCACGTTGCCAAACGCAGCAGATTGCAGCAGAACCGCAGGCGGCATCTAACCAGCCCAGTTGACACAAGCGGTGCTTCGCGTCCTTGTCCGATCAGGCTCATGACGCTTCGCGTTTTTCCTCCTGCGCACAAACTCGAGAGCTGCCCCAAAACTGGACGAAGACATCCCCGAACTTAGCGCTCCAACTCCTTACTGCCACTCATCCGTGAAACTCTCAGGCCTTTTCCAGTACCCCCTCGCAATATTCACGCGTGCGCGTCAAGCTGTCGCGTGGGCTTACCTGTCCTGCCGGGGTCTATCCCGCCTCGCGTTGGCGTGGTCCAGATCGCGCCTTGCGATCCCCGTCGCGAGGGGTCGGCTGATCCGACTCCGTCTCCGACCCCGTCTTCAGTCCAGGGTACCGGCGACCCACACTTGGTCAACATTTACGGGGAGCATTTCGACATCTACCAGCCTGGCGCATATGTGCCCCTCCAGGTACCACGGGGCGCGTCGCTTGACGCCACGAGGCTGCTCGTCAAGGCGAGCGTAGAGCAGTTTGGGGCCGCTTGCGGGGAGATGTATTCAGAAGGCGTTCGCCCTTCCGCCGAACCCCAGAAGATGAGGAACGGAGAAGGGCCGAGAAACTAAGGAAGGACGGCGACCAGAGCGAGGCGTTTTCGAACGTATTGGCTTTTGCTGTGTTTTTTTGATGGCGTCTTGGTGTTTGGGATGCCTCCAGGGAGCATTTCGAGGGCCATAGGTGGGGAGGGGCGTCTTTCCAAAACCAAACGGGTCTTCCCAAACCAAACCTTGGTTTGGGCGACCCAGGTCTTGGTTTGGGAAGACCCGGTTTTGTTTGGGAAGACCCAGTTGGTTTGGGAAGACCCGGTTGGTTTGGGAAGACCCGGGCCTCGTGGTTTGGGAAGACCCGGTTGGTTTGGGAAGACGACGTCGGTTTGGGAAGAGCCGGTTGGTATGGGAAGACCCGGTTGGTTTGGGAAGACCCGGCCGTTGTGGTTTGGGAAGACCTGGTTGGTTTGGGAAGACCTGGCCATTGTGGTTTGGGAAGACCCGGTTGGTTTGGGAAGACCCGGCCGTTTGGTTTGGGAAGACCCGTGGTGGTTTGGGAAAACCCGGCCTACTCTCGTGGTTTGGGAAGACATTTCGGTTTGGGAAGACCCAGGCTTCGGTTTGGGAAAACCTGGTTGGTTTGGGAAGACCTGATGTTTGGGAAGACCCGGCCGTTGTGGTTTCGGAAAACCCAAGTGGTTTTGAAAGGCCGGTTCGGTTTGGAAAGACCCGGTTGGTTTGGGAAGACCCGGCCGTTGTGGTTTGGGAAGTTTTGGGTGGTCTGGGAAGGCCCGTTTGGTTTGGGAAGGCCCGGCTGGTTTGGGAAGACCCGGCCGCTGTGGTTTGGGAAGACCAGGGTGGTTTGGGAGGGCACGTTTGGTTTGGGAAGACACGGTTGGTTTGGCAAGACCCGGTCGTTGCGGTTCGGGAAGACCCGGCTGGTTTGGGACAATCTTTTTGGTTTGGGAAGACCCGGTTGGTTCGGTCTGCCGTTCTTCCGGCGGTCTGCCGTGCTCCCGCATGCTCTGCCGTGCTGCTGCGTGGTCTGCGGTGGTCCTCTGTGCTCTGCCGTGCTGCTTTGTGTTCTGCCCTGTTCCGTCGTGATCAGCCGTGTTCCTGTCTGCTCCGCCGTGCCCCTGCATCGTCAGCCGTGCTTCTGCTTGGTCGGCCGCGAATCTGTTTGGTCTGCCGTGCGCCTGCGTGCTCAGCCGTGCTCCTGCGTAATCTGCCACGTTCCGCGCGACCCGGGAAGCGAATGCACCCGCGGAGCAACGAAAGGGAAGCGAAGGCGTAAACGACATCGAGAATGCTGCCGGCAACGACAGCGGAACGAAACCGAAAGGAAGGCGAGAACGAAAACGAAAACGCGAACGAAAGCGAAACGAAGACGAGACCAATGCGATAACGAGGTGGCAATCAAGGCGGAACGAAAGCCAGAACGAAGGCGAGAACGAGAGCGGAGACAAGGGCGAAAGAAAGGCGGGAACGCGAAAACCTTATCGGGCGGGTCGGGTCGGGTCGGGTCGGGTCGGGCGGACCTTAACGGGCGGGTCGGGTCGGGCGGGCGGGACATTAAAGTGTGGTGGTGCGTAATCGAGTTGACTCGCGGTAACCCTAACGGGCGGGTTGGGTCGGGTCGGGTCGGGCGGGCGGACCTTGGCGGGCGGGTCGGGTCGGGCGGGCGGGACATTATCGCGAGGTCTCTAACTGTCGGGTGGGGTCGGGTCGGGTCGGGCGGGCGGACCCTAACGGGCGTGTCGGGTCGGGTCGGGCGCGCGGACCCTAACGGGTGGGTCGGGTCGGGCGGGCGGGACATTGAAGTGTGGTACATGATCGAGTTGACACGCGAGTACCCTAGCGGGTCGGGTCGGGTCGGGTCGGGTGGACCCTAACGGGCTGGTCGGGTCGGGTCGGGCGGGCGGACCCTAACGAGCGGTCGGGTCGGGCAGGCAGGGTACGCCTAAGGGGTAGACCCAGGGGTAGGCCTAGGGTAGGCCTAGGTGTAAGCCTAGTGTAGGCCTAGGGGTAGGCCTAGAATAGGCCTAGGGGGTAGGCCTAGGGGTAGGCCTAGGGTAGGCCTAGGGGGTAGGCCTAGTGTAGGCCTAGGGGTAGGCCTAGGGTCGGCCTAGGGGGTAGGCCTAGGGATAGGCCTAGGGTAAACCCAGGGGGTAGGTCTAGGGGTAGGCCTAGGGTAGGCCTACCCTCTGGCTTCTATAAGGATTTGAGAACACCCTCAGTTGTAGAAGACCCAGAATGCTAGTTTGAGGAGGCCCGTTTGGTTTGGGAAGACCCAGGGAGTTGGTTTGGGAAGGCCCGGTTGGTTTGGGAAGACCCGGTTGGTTTGGGAAGACCCAGCAGGATGGTTTGGGAAGGTCCGGTTGATTTGGGAAGACCCGGGGGCGTCGGTTTGGGTAGACCCATTTGGTTTGGGAAGACCCGGTTTGGTTTGGGAAGACCCGGCGGTCTGATTCCGCAACATTTGGTTTGGGAAGACCCGTTTGGTTCAGGAAAACCTTGGTCCCGCTGTAGGTGGCCTTTTCGAAGCCCTCTGGGTTTTTGTTGGAAAATTTCTTGGGTAATGTTGAGGCCCCTGCAGGGCATCATCTGGAGGAGACCTCTCTAGATTTCTCAGGCTCCCCCTCTTGTGCCCCTCTTCGGGCCTCTTCTTGGGCCGTCAGGGGAATCCCTGGTCTTCATTTTTTTTTGTGGGCATCTGAGGCCATCAGGAGTTGGCGGCCTTTTCAGGCTGCCCTTCGGTTGCCACAGGATAAGTCATTAGAGACGGCAGCATCAACTCGTTTCATGGTTGTGATCGTGAATCCCAGACAGTTGTGTTTTGCAGTGCTAACGTTGTCAACGTTGAACACTACCAGACATGCGTTGAATGTTGTAGACTGTAGTGTGCGGGGCATCACCCGCGCCATCATTATCATTTTCATCTTCTTCATCATCGCATGCATTCTCATCTCAGCTCTTCTCGGACTCGGAAACTCATTTCCTGGGCATGCGCATCGAATATGCAAAAGCCTCAGGCGGCAACTGGTGGCAATGTGGCGAATCATTGACAAATCCCCACGGGCGGTAACGGGCGGCAACGGGCGGCGGCGTTGCGAATCCTCGGTGACCGCCCACAGGCGGAAACGTGTGGCATCTGGCGAGTCGTTTGCAAATCCATCGAAGCCCTCGGAGCACAACCAGCAAGACCCCATCAGTGCAAACACTAGTTCAGGAGAAATCCTGGGGAAAGTGCAGCTGCCTGTGTCTTGAGGCGCTCGCAAAGGGTCCTCTCAAAGTCTAGTTGGGGTGTCGTCGGGGCCTCTGGGGCCGCTGTTAGGGGCCGCCTCGGAAGGCAGTTTGGGTGTCGCTGAGGCCGCGCAGAACGGCTTTGGACGACGTTATGGGGGGCCCAGTTGGCGTGGGCGTTGGCAAACTCGTCGCCCTTCCTTCGCCCGGCCCCCCCCTGTACATCCGCCCTCTGAAGCGATGTTGGGATCCTGGGGGTGGGTGGGGGGGGGGCGGGGAGATTGGGGGCGCAGCCACATGCCGCGCGTGCCCTGGCGTCCCCGGCACAAGCGGGGCTGGCGGACTTCCGCGCCGTCAACGTGACAGGCAACTGGGCCGAGAGCAACGCGACCGTGAACGACGCCGTCGCCGAGCGCAGCGCCTACAGCAGGAGCGGTGGCGGCCTCCAATTCTCCGCAGCCGCAGCATCGGCGGGCCAGCAGCGGAGCGCAACCCGATGGATGTACTTCGGCGGCGTGGGCCTCAAGGTCGTCTGGGGGCACGCGCGGCAGGCAGGCGAGCCACAACAGGGGCCCAGCTGCGGTCCTGATTCTCCCGGTGGGATCCACCGGCTTCGGCGCTCCTTTTCCGAAGGGGCCTCCGAGCTGGACGGGTCTGCCCAGGGGGAGGAGGACCAGAGGGCGCCTTGTTGCCGCTGGTCGTGGGAGGGCATCGACTACCTGAACATCCACGTCAAGCACCTGGGGCAGGCTGGCCTTCCCGTCGGGGGGCTCCTGGGAGCGGACGACCACGAACAGGCATCCACCAAGAGCCACCGGTGCATCCGCAGCATCGCCTTGACGAAAGATTCTGTCGCTGGCCCGAGCGACGGCCGCGCGACGGCTTCGAGGGATGCACTCACGGATGCGACGTGGTGAGTGCCACGTGGTGAGTCCCAGTTGGGGGCCATGATTGCCCAGCCTCTCTCTGCCTCAGGCGCCTGTCCCCCCCTTGCGCCTGTCTCGTCGGCGTCGGCGTTGGCGTCGGCGTCGTCGTCGGCGTCGGTGTCGGCATCGTCGGCATCGGCGTCGTCGGCGTCGGCGTCGGCGTCGTCGTCGTCGGCGTCGCGTCGTCGTTGTCGTCGTCGTCGTCGTTGTCGGCGGCGTCGGCGTCGTCGTCGTCGTCGTCGCCGTCATCGCGGCGTCGTGTCGTCGTCGTCGGCGTCGGAGTCGTTGTCAGCGGCGTCGTCGGCGTCGGCCTTTTCGTCGTCGTCGGCGGCGGCTGCTCCGGCGGCGGCGTCCGCGGCGGCGGCGTCGGCGTCGGCGTCGGCCTTTTCGTTGTCGGCGTCGGCGTCGGCAACGGCGTCGTCGTCGTCGGCGTCGTCGTCGTTGTCGGCGTCGGCGTCGGCGTCGGCTTGCGCAACGGCGTCGTCGTTGTCGTCGTCGTCGGCGTCGGCGTCGGCGTCGGCAACGGCGTCGTGTCGGCGTCGTCGGCGTCGGCGTCGGCATCGGCGTCGTCGTCGGCCTCGGTATCGGCATCGTCGGCATCGTCGGCGTCGGCGTCGGCGTCGTCGTCGTCGGCGTCGTTGTTGTCGTCGTCGTCGTCGGCGGCGTCGGCGGCGTCTGCGTCGTCGTCGTCGCCATCGTCGTCGTCGTCGTCGCGTCGTCGTCGTCGTCGGCGCTGACGCCTGCGTCGGCGTCGTCGTCGGCGTCGGCGTCGGCGTCGACGTCATTGTCGGCGTTGTCGTCGTAGGCGTCGTCGTGGTCGTCGGCGTCGTCGTCGTCGGCGTCGTCGGCGTCGTCGGATAACGCATTACAGCTTGCGATGTTGTGCCCCTCTAGTTCTCGTGCCTCCGATGTGCTGCCAGGTCGTCCGAATGGTCGTCAAGCTTGGCGTGTTGCCGCTTGTCTGAATCGATGGCAAGCGTGTGCGCGCCTTTTTTCCGTGACACCGCGATCAGCAGTTTGCCAATAGTGATTGGAGGAGTCGAGGGTGAGCAGGAGGGATGGTGGCAGAAGAAGCCGGAGCAGTCGGTCGGTGGAGTAGGCAGGGGACGGCCAGCCAGCGGGTGCGCTGTGTTGCGTGCCAGATTTTGTTGCCAGCGCTTCACGCGCGAGTTAGGCGTAGCGTGCTGCCGCTTGTTTGAATCGATGTCAAGCGTGTGCGCGCCTCGACTCCGTGGAACCGCGTTCGGCCGTCTCCGTTGCAGACGGTGGACGGAGCAGGTCAGGGTGAGCAGGAGGGATGCTTCGGAAAGAAATCATACATGTAAGAATTCAGACACCGAAATTCAAGACTGAATGGTCCTCTGGTACTTCTTCAGGTGAGCTTCATAAGCTTGCGATATCAACAAAAAACTGTGCGTAATGTTCCGTGGCGCCGATGGTGCGAAATTTTGTGTATTCCTGGTTTGTGTTTTGGGAACTCAATGTCCCCGTTGCCGAACAGTCCCCTTCGCCCCAGGGCCCCCAGGTTTTCTTTGGAGTCCTGGGCTGTAAGTGGGCGCGCGTGCAGCAAAGGTTTTGTCCATAGCCTTGCGTTACAGCCTCCTTCGAGTGCCCCCCATCCGCATCCTCCTCATCCTTCCTTCCTCTACGCATGTCTCCCCTCTTCCATTTTCCACTTGCCATGCGTTTTGCATTGTCTTGCGGCGGATCCCCAGCCCATCCTAGAGTTGTCCGCTCGCTGCGAGTTCTCTCCGATGTCGCTGATGCGGTGACGTGGCCGCGCCTGCAGAGCGCATGTCGTTCCTTTTCCCTCCTCTCTGTCGAGGACTGTGTCCTCGACCTCTGCCTTCCCCACTTGCCTGTTGCTTCTTTTGATCCGTGAGCCACTCGAATCCGGATGCTCGCGCGGAGCTCCGCCTGTGCCTTTGCGTGCAGACATGACTGCGCCTGACTCCCTCTTCGTGGCGTTCCTCTGCCCTGCGCTTCCGGGCTGTGTCCAGATTGTTGGGTGGGTTTTCGAGGGCCGGTGACGTCGCGATTCTCGCCGGCGGCGTCTGGGAATGCCTAGGAATTCACCGCCCGCCAAACGACCCCAACCCAACCCGAAGGCTTCAATTTTCCTTCCATTTCCAATGGGAGGGGGTCGGGGAACATTGAACAAAACACATGGAACCCGTCCCCCCCCCAACCCGAAATTCTGGTCAAATTCGGGTCTTCGGGTTGGGTTGGCGTGGTTTGGTAGGTAGTCAGGAAAGATCGAGGTGGGGTAGCAGCACCATGTAGGTGGCGATCTGCACCACAGCGCCTGTGTACACCACAGTGCTTGCGTGCACCACAGCGCCTGTGTACATCACAGCGCCCATGTACACCACACAGCAGCCGCGTACAACACAGCGCCAGTGTGTGTGTGTGTGTGTGTCACAGCGCCTGCGGGCACCACAGCGATTTTGTACACCACAGCGCATGCGTACACCACACCAGTCGTGTGCAACACAGCAACCGTGTACACCACAATGCCTGCGTGCACTACAGCGCCTGTGTACACCACGGCGCCTGCGTGCACCACAGTAAAAGTGTGCAACAGAGCACCACTGTTGCATATGTCGAAGTTTAGAATCCCCTATGACAGATGGGAGCGCCTGGGGATTCTACTGAAACGCTTGTGTTGCTCTAGGGGTTTGAAACATTTTAATATAGGTGCAATCGACCTACTCATCCTCCTGCTCCTGCTCCTGCTCTTCATTATCATCCTGCCCTCCCTCCCTCCCTCCTCCTCCTCTGCCACCTCCTCCTCTTCCTCCTCCTCCTCCCTCTTCTCTCCTCTCTCCTTTCTCCTCCTCTTCCTCTTCCTCCTCCTCCTCCCTCCTGTCTTCTCTCTCCTCTCCCCTCTCTCCTCCGCCTCCTCCTCATCATCATCCTCCCCCTCATCCTCCTCATCACCCCATCCTAGAACGTCCTCCTCATCCCTTTCCCTATCCCTCCTCCTCCTCCTCCTCTTTCTCCTCTTTCCTCCTCCTCCTGCTCCCCGTCACCCTCCTCCTCCTCCTCCTGCTCCGTCGCCCCCTCCTAATGCTGCTGACCCTCTCATCATCCTTGCCGTCCGCCCCATCATCGTACTCCTGCTCCTCCCTCATCATGCTAGCTGCCCCCCTCTCCCTCGTCTTCCGCAAATGCCACATCTCCCCTCACATCTGTATGTGTTTATGGTGCAGCGTCTTCTCCTCGTCTCGTCGTCGTCCTCCTCCTCCTCCTCCTCCTCCAGCATCCTCATATGTTCCCCCCCTCATCTCCTCCCTCCTCCTCCACCTCCAGTAGCATCCCCCCCAGTGCCGCCACCGTTCCAGTGCCTCCCCCCCCTCCCCCCCCCCCTCCCCCTCCTCCACCTTCCCCCTCCCCTCCTCCAGTGCCATCTCCTCCTCCTCCTCCCCCCCCTCCCCCCCCCCCCCTCCCTCCCTCCCCAGCTCCCTCCAGTCATTCCTGTTTCCCTCCCTCCCCTTCCTTCGCTCCCTCCCGCCATTCCTCCCTCCCTTCCGCCCTCCCTCTCTCATCCCCTCCCTTCCCTCCTCTCTCCATGCCCCATCTCCCTCCCCCCCTCCCTCCCTCTCTCCCTCTCTCCCTCCCTCTCTCCCTCCTTCACTCCCTCACTCCCTCCCCCCTATCTTGTTGTCCCCTCTCCTCATCCGTGTCGCCCTCCCCCTCAATCGTGGTCTTTTTTCTCCTCCTCGTGCTCCTCCAACTCATCCCCCTCCCTCGTCAACCTACCCCCCGCAGCGACGCTTCCTGCAGCCCTCGTTCGCCCGCCGCGCGCGCGTGGCCCCGTCTCGGTGCATGCGCTCCGGCTGGCGCAGGTCGTTGCGGAAGCTGAACCAGGTTTTTAGGTTCGCCGACTCACGGAATCGGGCTCCGATCCCAGCGGCAATGCAACCACTCCTGGGAGGCCAGGTGCCGAAGGACAGGATGCGATGCTGCTGGCTA
Source organism: Prorocentrum cordatum (assembly GCA_963575745.1). Taxonomy (NCBI): domain Eukaryota; class Dinophyceae; order Prorocentrales; family Prorocentraceae; genus Prorocentrum; species Prorocentrum cordatum. The sequence goes on along the minus strand of CAUYUJ010002571.1, from coordinate 58,152 downwards.
GGCGTTTGTAGCGGCATGGCTGCGCTCGGTGCCGCCTCGCTCGCAGCCTCTTGCTGCCGCGCGCAGCCGTCGTAAGCGGGGGCTGACCCATGCGCGCAGGCTCGCCGATGCACGGGATCGGGGCCCGAGGCCAGTGGCCATGCAACTACGCCCAGCAGAGGCCAGGTGCCAAGAGACACGTTGCGTTGCTGTCGGTCCTGTCCCTTCGGCGTGCGCCTCTCTCTGCCTTCTGAAACCTTCTATTTTAGCAAGCTCGGCGCTAGTGCGTGGCCTGCCACGACGAGTGGAAGCTGAACCAGGTGTGTAGGTCCACTTACACATGGGGTCGGGCTCCGTTGCCAGCGGCGCTGCGACAGTCTTGTTTAGGCCTCTGGCCTCAGGGGAGTGTCGCGATGCTGTTGGCGAGGTGCGTCGTTGCGCGTCGTCTGACGCGCACTTTTGCGCCCGCCCGCCCATCTGTCTGGCGCGTGGCGCCCTTCCACATGAAGCGGCGCGTCCTGTGCCCTGCTTGTCTCGCAGCCTCTGGCTGCTCTCGCGATTGCAGTCCTCAGCGGGTACTGACCTAGTTGCGTAGCTTCGCTTGCGCACGGGATCGGGCTCCGCCGCGCGATGCCCTCGGCAATGCAACGAAGTCCAGCAGTGGCCAGGTGCCAGAGGACCCGTTGCGATGCTGGGGGTAGGCCTTCGCTACGCTGCGCGGCGCGCTTCTGCATCGCCGCGGCCTTCTCGGACTGCGACGGCTCAGCTGTCGAGCGGAAACTGAGCCAGCTGCGTGGGCTAGCCGACGCATGGGGTCGGGTTCCGTTGCTAGCGGCACTGCGACATCCTGTTTAGGCTCGGCCTTTAGGAAGTGTTGCGATGCTGGTGGCGAGGTGCTGTCCTAGGCGCGTCGTGTTCGACGCGCGTCTTGCCTGGCTCGTCATCCGACCGGCGTAGAACGCCCCTCAGATCGCGGAGACTGACCCAGGAGTGAAGGTTCGCCCTCACTCAGGGTCGGGCCCCGACCCCATCGGCAATTCAACCAGGCCAGTTTGAGGTCAGGAGCGTCTTGGCGGGTTGCGCTGCCGATGGAGAGGTGTAGTCGAGCCCCCGCATGGCGCTCCGCGTCGCGCGGCGTCCGCCGCCGGCCGTCGGGCCGAGGTGCGGGCCGGACTCTCCGCCGTTGCAGTGATCGGCTTGTCAGGAGGGGAAAAAATCAGGGGCGGGAAAGAGGGGGGGATGACTAGGGGGGGGGGTGGATATCATGGCGTGGGCCATGATATTTCCTCAGATTTCATATTCCATCTCGCCCCAGGGCCCCCGCTGGGCCGCGCACGCGCCGCCGGTCATGATTTGCACCCCCCCCTCTTGGACACCCCCCTCTTGGCCGCTCCCGAAAAAACACAGACGCAGTCAATCGTCGACTCCCAGGAAAACATGGGAAAATATGGGAAATGGGGGGGGGGGGGAGATAGACAGACCAGATCATATGGGAAAGTACGGGGAATCTTGTTATTTGCGCGTATTGATTTGTGTGTCCCAGGGCCCCTTCAGCCTGACCTAAGGAACGGGAAATATGGAACGAAGCCACTTGTTTCCAAGGCGTAGCGCGTAAGGAACGATAACTGATAAATTATGCATTGGGAACGATGAGCGACGCATGCAAACCCAATGAACAACCGAGCCCCTTCTTGAGAAGTAGGTGTTCTTGGTTCCATCCGCTCACTGTAGGCCGATCCAGGAGCGAGGCCCTATCGCGGAGGGATCCAAGGTGAAGCGATGCCAGGGCCAGCACCCCCTGTCACTGTCTTTGGTGACTTGGGTAATCTTTTTGCTGGGGTTCCAGCGCGTGTGAGAGTAAGTTTGAAGCAGGGTGGTTCCTCGGGACCTCCTGCCGCCGCAGATTCTCAGGCTGCCTCTGGCGCCGCCTCGTCCGCTGGTTGTCCTTCTGGTGGCTCCTCGGGAGTTGATGCCGCCGCAGCAGGTCCTGAGGCTTCCTCTGGCACCGCCACTCGCAGTGGTTCTCCTTCCGCTGGCTCCTCGGGGCTTGATGCCGCCGCAGATTCTCAGGCTGTCTCTGGCATCGCCAGTCCCGCTGGTGCTCCTGCTGGTCCTACTGCTAAGCGCCCGCGCTGGCGTGTTGGGGTTCTGCGGCACCCGCGCTGGCGCGTTGGGGTTCTGCAGCAGCCGCGCCCGGATCTGAACTGGCAGGTCGTTTGGGACAGGTGCCTCCGTGGCATCCTGGGGTTCTTGCCGTTTATTGCGCAGGCGCGGTTTTCTCGGAGCTCACGCAGCGAGCAGCACAAAACCATGTCTCTCGTGCGGGGGTGGGGCTCCCAGAGCTGGGAGCCCGCCCGCTGCCGCGCGCAGTGCATGTTCCTCGCAGGCGTGCCGCACTTAGCACTCACTGCCTCTGGCGTGTCAAGCGGAACTATGTATCGCGCTCTCGGCTGCGCGGTGGATTTCTGTGATCAACTCGCTTCGTGGCCTCTCCCGGTAGACCTGGAACTTCTGTCCATGGCGATCGTGCGGCGCGCGCTCAAGTTGGAGCTGAATCGCGATCACGTCTTCGTGCTTAGCTTCACCCCTGCCTCGCGCTGCCCTTGCCTTCACCTAGGCTTCTCCGTGCCCGCCCACATGCCCGCCCTCATCTTCGAGGCCGCCATCGCGGTCGTCCATCGCAGCCTTTTCGGCTCAACAACGCCTCTGGCTTTGGCGCCCGTCGCGCCGCGCGCGTCGCAGCATGCAGAAGCGTGCCCGGGACTCGCGGGCGGCTGCCTCTGGCGCCGAGGGTCCTGGCCTCGACTTTGAGGAGGCAGACCAGATTGCAAACCGCGTGCTGCAGTGGCGTAAGGAGCACCCGTGCAGAAATTATGTCGCTCTCCAGATTTTGGATCCATCGGAGGGCCCTTGTAAAGTCGAAGATTCGGTTGCGGGAGGAGTGTGCACGCACATCGTCGCCAACGCGTGCGTTCGCGAAGATGTCCTGATTTCTCTCTCCCAGGGAATTGGCCCAGGAAAAAACATTAGTGCCCCCAGTGGGGGGCGAGGATGATGCATTGGCGGTGTTCACAGACGCTGCCGCTGGCGCGACGATGCAGCACGCGACAAATGTGCGTCGCATGGCCGAGTTGGCTTTCTCGCATCCCCTCGCGCCCACAGTGGGCACTCACCTTTCCGAGGACTGGTTTGACAGCCCAGAGGACTCGCGAGGCCGAGCGGCAAAGGGCAACCAGAGCCAGTTCTTCCTAACAGTCAGCCTCGCTTGTACTTGGATGGTCTTCAAAGTGGGTCTCTCCACGAGAAAGATTCACAAGGATATGTTGCGTATCTGGTGGGCCCCAACCAAGGCATGCGCGGCTGCAAGGACAGCAGGCAACATCAGGGCTGCGCGGCAAGTGTTTTTCGACATCACGGAGCTGGATGAGGAAAGTGTCTTTCCCTCGTGCGAGGATGAGACGTGGGTCAGCGAAGACGACGCTGCCTCTGGCGCGCCCGCTGCCTCTGCAGCGCTCGCGGCGCCACCCGACGAGGAAGCGCAGCGGGATATGGTGATTCGGCCTCCGCGCGCGGGCGGCGCGATGGGCACGGGGCACTTAGTGTCACTGTCCGACGAGGGCGGAAGCAATGACGGCGACGCGGGGGGCACGGAGCGTTCGTCACTGTCCGACGAGGACGGCAGCAGTGACGAGTCCGACGACCGCGACAGTTCCGCATCGGGTGACGCTGCCTCGGCCGCGGAGCCGAGTGCTGCCTCTGGCGCAGTGCGTCGTGGTGCCTCAGCTGCCTCTGGCGCATTCGCATTGCGTGGCTCCTCGGCTGCCGCTGGCACTGCCCGTTCCACGCAGATTCATTTCCATGCTTATTCGGGCTGGCCGCGGGAGACAATAACGTGGCTGTGCGAGCCACGCCTGGTGAAGGAGCGGCGCCTAGGCATTTCCCGACTCATCCAGGAAATGACAGAAAAGTGCGACCACATTCCTCCCCCTAGTGATGTGATGTCAGGCATCCCCCACTGGAACGACCGCGACGACTACAAAGGGCAAAGGTGGGACATTGTGAGCGCCTGGGCGTCGCAGAAGATGCATTACCTCGGCCAGCTGACCAAAACCTGGGAAGGTATTTCTTTGGGTGAGGAGAAAAATTATTGGCTTTGCAACGCCTGGCCCAACTTGATGCCCGCTGCCTCTGGCGCGCCGCGTGTGGGGCGCCTGCCGCGGGATCATCCCGGGTGGCGTACCCTGCGCCAGGTGTTCAGAATCAACAGCATCCCCGAATTCTCCATGCACTTGTTCAACAAGCACGACGGGGAGGTCAGAGTTGTTCGGTATTCTGGCTGGGCGCGTGTGCAGCAGAATTGCGTGATTCATCCTCGATTGTGGCATTCCCAGTTCGCCAGGACCGGGAGTTCGCTGAGTTTTTTGCTCTGGAGAGAGAAGAAGAAATGGCTCTGCTTGCACGACGTTGCGTGGGTTCTCAACGCGCAGCCTGGCGGCCAGACGACGTTGCTGCGTCGTGCTCCCGCTGCCTCTGGCGCGACTAGCGGGATGTTCGAGGTGGATATGCGACAAGGACAAGTCGTGACGCTCGCGCAGATGTTCGCCTTGGGCGCAGATTACTGCACTGCCTACGACATGCACAAGCCGCACATGGATCTGCCCATCGTCGTCCACAAGCACACGAGGGATACTACTAATAAAAGGGCAAGGGCGAAGTGAGCGCGAGTGCAGTGACTTCAAGCTGCCTCTGGCGCTTCTTTCCTTTCAGAATGCACTGACTTGCAGCTGCCTCTGGCGCTCCTTTTTCCTTGGCGGCGGCGCCCTGGACTGCTTCGCGGTTTCTATTCCTTCCGCGCGCAGGAAAAGTCTTGCTCATGCTGCTGTTGCTGCTGCTGCTGCTCCTCAATGCTGTTACAGGCTGCTCGTCACTGATGATGTTGCTGCTGCTGCTGTTGCTGCTGCTGCTTCCTCCTCCATGCTGCTGCTGCCGCTCCTCAATGCTGCTGAGCTGCTGCTGCTGCTGCTCCTCCTTCTCTCCTGCTCCTCCCGCTCTTAGCCGCCTCGCTCATTCTCCTGTTGCAGGCCTCTCCTGTCCTTTCGCCGTCCTCGCTCCGTTGGTCGCAGCGTTTGTAGGCTTGAGCCGCTCGACCGTGCAGCTGCGGCGGCGCCTGCCCCCTGGCTGCCGCCCTCGCGCGTGTCGCCCGCGTCATCATGGGGAAGCGTGGCCAGAGGTCGACTGCCTCTAGCGCAGGGGACTGTGACTTGGCTGCCTCTGGCGCCGAGGACGACGACCTGACCAGCCGTGTGCTTCGGTGGAAGAGGTGGCACCCAGCAAGAGATTATGTTGGGGAGCCGCTCCAGCATGTCCAACCGTCGGACTGTTTCGGTGCTGACACCCTCGTGCACTCCGTCCGATGCGGGGTTTACTCGCGGACGAGGTTCGGGAAGTTTGCTGGCGATTTAGTTTTGATTCCCATGTCTCGGAGAGCCCCTCCGTGCGTCCAGCCAGTGTTCGGGGAGTCCGCGCTGCTCGCGTATGATGCCGGGCCTCTTTCCCGTCCAGAGCACTGCGCGATGCAGCGCGCGATGAGTGTTGACCGCATGGGCGCTCTTGCGGCGACGCGTCCTCTCGCGGAGACGCTTTTATTTCATGTGAAGCTGGGGTGGAGCGAGAGGGTGCGAGATAAGTAGTTGCCGCGCAAACGATGGCTTCGACCGGAGCCCCTATCGCCTTTCAGTCAGTTTGGCAGGCTACAGGGGTGGCAAGACCTTTTCCATCTTACCACGAAGGGTGTCCGTGACAAGGACATGTTTGGTCTCTGGTGGCATCCGATGGGTCCAGATTGGAATGGCGCGCACATCAGGGCTACGCGGCAGCTTTTCTTCGACGTCTGCGAGCTGGATGTCGAGAGTGTCTTTCCAATGGACGAGGGCGATCGGCCGTCGACTGGCGGCGACCCCGCAGCTGCCTTTGGCGCGCGCGCGGGGTCAGGCGGCGAGGAGCCCACGGAGGTGGAGCGGAAGGAGACTGGACGGGAGCCCACGTATCTTGTCGATTTGGAGGAAAATCATTCCGCGAAAGAGTCCGATTCTGCGGAGGAGCCCAACTCCGACAGCTCTGCCAACGGCAGCAGCCGTGGGAGCAAAGCGGACCGCGACAGCTCTGACAGGGAAGACGCTGCCTCTGGCGCAGAAGGTGGTGCTGCCTCTGGCGCAACGCGGATGAAGGTCAAAGAAATTGATTTTGCGACTTTCCGAGGTTGGCCAGAGGAAGCAGGCCTCTGGTTATGCAGTCAGACTTTGACCAAGAGGAGGCGACGTAACGTCTCGCGCCTCATTGCGATGTTGCAGCAGGAATGCTCTTCTACTCCGGAGCCTCTGGATATCATCAACGGCATAAGGCACTTCAACGACAAGCTGCAAAACGAGCGGTGGGACATTGCGAGGGCCTGGGCGACGCAGAAGTTGCATTATTTGGTTCTTTTCAGGATGCATTTTCGACGTTCCTCTCGACGAGAAGTGTTGGCTTACCAGCGGCTGGCCACACTTGAAGCGCGCCTCTGCCGGTGATCCGCATGTCATGTGCTTGCCGCGACATTCAGAAGATTCACCCTCGTGGAAGGTGCTGCGCGACATTTTTAAGTTCCACACCGTTCCCCACTTCTTGCAGCACTTGCTCAACAAACACGACGGGGAGGTCAGACTCATCCAGGATTTCGGCTGGAAGCATCTCGAACCCATTCACGCTCTACGGACATCCGACAAAAGCCTCGCGTGGAGGCAGGCTGGGTGGGTTCTGGACAAAGAAGGTGGCCAGACGACGCTTCTCCGTCGGGCCCACGCGTCTCCCTGGAGAGCCGCTGCCTCTGGCGCGAGGGCTCCTTGGAAGGATGATTTCGATATGGAGATCCGAGTTGGGCAAGTCGTCACGCTCGCCCATTTGTTCTACCTGGGCGCGCGGTGCTGCAGTGCTTTTGACATGTGCAAATTGTACATGGATCTCCCGATCCTTGTCCACAGGCAAAGGCGGGAGTCGAACCAAGCTTGGGGCACCGCGACCCGGAAGTGCAGTCGGAAGGAGTGAGCGGGAGTCTCCCTGTCTCTGGCATTGATACGCTTCCACGCAGCATTTGCTTGCACACTGCCCCTGGCGCTGATATCTTTTCTTCAGAAATGGCTTGCAGGCTGTCTCTGGCGCTTCCTTCGTTTGGCGCAGGGTTCTCCAGACTAGGGCTCCGTGCTAGGTTCTCTGGGCTGCATGCGCAGCGTGCCGCAGAACAAAAAAGAACAGGCTCATGCTCTGCTGCTGCTGCTGCCAGCTGCTGGTGCTGCTGCTGCTGCTCCTCCTCCAGCTGCTGCTCCTGTTGTGGCTGCTGCTCCTCCTCCCGCAGGTGCCCCCTGGGTTCGCTCAGAGGCTCAACCACGCGAGGTTCTCGCAATGCCAATAGCCCGCGACTCCAAGGGTTGCCGAGCCAACCGCGGGCGCACCCGTACGCCGCGACGCCAAGGGTGCGCCAGTGGTTGGCTCGGCAACCCTTTGGAGTCCAGGGGTATTGGTAATGCCAGAACCTCGCGTGGTTGAGCCTCTTCGCGAACCCAAGAGGTATCTGCTCTGACTCGCGTTTCCCCAAGTGCCGTACTCCTCCCGCCTCTGCTGCTGCCGCTGCTATTGTTGCTCCTCCGCCTCCTCCAGCCTCTCCCCCCGCTGCTCCTTCTCCTCCACTCTCATGCTCCTCCGCCTCCGCAAGTCTCTCCTGCTGCTGCTTTTTCTCTTCCACAGGCTGCCTCTGGCGCTGATATCCGTTGACGCAGCAAAGGCTTGCAGGCTGCTGTTGCCATCTGCTGCCGCTGTTGCTGCCCTGCCTCCTCCAGCTTCTCCTGCGGCTGCTCCTGTTGTTGGTGCTGCTGCTGGTCTCCTCGTCCTCCACCTGCTCTTCCCGCATGTCCGTGGCGTTTGCCGGCTCCAGCGGGGGCGGCGCGAACGCGGCGCGTTAGCCGCGATGGCTCGCCACGGCGCGGAGCAGGCTGCCTCTGGCGCGCGTTCTTCTGTGGTGGATGACCTCCCCGTGGTGTCGCCAGCCGAGTCCTGGAGGCCCTGGCGACGCATGCACCCCGTGAGACCTGGTGGCCCCCCCCAATTCCGGAAGCATGGAAGGCCAACCAAAGACGGCCAGAGGCCTTGGGCAGCGTACACCAATTTCTCAAATGGCAAGGTCGTCCAGGAATGGTGGATGACGCCGTTCCTCGTGCCTACTCACGACGTGACTTCGGCGATCGGTATTAACGGTGGTGAGACAACGTTGCCAAAATATTCGGTCGCTGCCTCTGGCGCGGGGCAGGAGACGCACATGCACCGGGCGGACATCTACAGGATCGCGTCTCTGGCCAGGAGCCACCCCATGGTCTGTCATGCGAAGCGTGGACCCAATGACAAAGAGCATCACCCACAGCAGAAGGACCGATGTGGTCGCGCAGAAAAATGGCACCAGTCACCCTTTGATTTGTAGTTGGCGGTGGCGGGCCGCGTGGTGATCATCGTCGGATGCTCCGTCAACGGGACCGCCAAAATTGTGCGTGAAGATTCGGCTGCTCATGGGCTGCTCGGTTTGTGGTGGAAGCCTGCTAGTAAGGCGAGGATCTCGCGGGGGCAAGAGGATCTGGCCCAGGCAGTCTGTTTCGACTTGATGGAAGGCGAACATCGAGTTCCAGTACTATACGCCCACGACTTTCAGGCTCTCCCAAACGACTCCGCTGCCCCTGGCGCGTCTGCTGCCTCTGCCGCGCCCGCTGGGTCTGGCGCGTTCTCCGCTCCTGCTGCTGCTGCAGCTGCTGCCGTTGCTGCTCCTGCGGCAGCTCCTGCTGCGCCAGCTGCTCCTGCGCCAGCTGCAGCTGCTGCGGGTGTTGCAGCCCCATTGCCAGCTGCAGCTGCTGGTCCTGCTGCGCCAGCTGTTCCCGCGGCAGCTCCAGCTCAGTACCCGCCGCAGCCGCCGGGGCTGGCGCAGGTGGCGCCACTGCCTGCCGCGGCGCCGCCGCAGGCGCCGCCGCCTGCGGCGCCTCAGGAGGCCGCGCCGCCGCCTGCCGCGGCGACTTCACATGGTGCCAGCACCGCTGCCTCTGGCGCGCGTGTCATGCCACCCCTGCATTATGTGGCACTGCTGGCATCGATGAGCGCAACTGACGTTGCTAGCTCGTCGCCGCCGCCTCGGCCGGCCGCCAGCTCGCCGCCGCCGCCGCCACGGCAGGCTCCTCACATTTCCGCGCCTGCTGCTGCTGCCGGCGCGCCGCCCCTGCCTGCCTCTGGCGGCTATGCTGCGCCTTCGGTAGCGACGCCCTCGGGCAGCGCGATCGCGGCGCCTCCGCCTGCAAGCCAGTCGATGGACACGACGAAACGGGGGGGGGACGAGCAGCGGACGGAAGAGCCTGAGCGGCGGACGAGGATACGCTCCACAAGCCGTCCGAGACCGACCGAGGCGGATCTTTCTGCTGCCTCTTGTGCGTCAGCTGCCTCTGGCGCATCAAAATCAGAGGGCGAGTCAGATCCTGCCGAATCAGAATTCGGGGGCGAGTCAGAGGTTGGTGTCTCTGGCGACCAAGACTTTGTTGCTCGCGTCACCGACGACCCCGGTTTGGTGTCACTGACGACTCCTCTGTCTGAGCGGGCCTTGTCGCGTTTGCCCGAGGCTCAAAAGGTCGAGATGCGCGCGATCTACCGATCGAACAGGCCGAAGGAGTACCATTTCGTCGACAACAGGGCGAGTTGGGAAGCGAACGCAATAGCTCTTGTTCGAAACTGGCACATGCCGCAGCGGCAGGACGCAAACGGCTATGCGCTTCTGCGCTGGCTCGACGCTCTCTGCGACCCCGTCCCTACGCTGGGGCAGTTTCGCTACGGCATGCCCCACCGAAACAACAACCCAGAAAACGCGGGGCAGATGTGGGGCGTCGTGCGCGCCGTGGCCTCCAAGAAACAACACTACAAGAAGCGGCTCCATCAGGCTCTGTGGCCTGACGCTGCCTCTGGCGCGCCTGTCGCGCCCTTCGCCGACGCATGCCCGAATGCCGTGCTCGGCGACGGGTGGGCGGCGCCCGCGACACAGGTCTTCGAGCAATCGAAGCGCGTGGCCGACATTCCCAGCGACGAAAGGTACGTCCACCACATCCTCGAGAAGCACAGCGGCGAGGCGCGGCACTGGGGGCGGCTCACATGGATCGAGGTGGACTCTGGCCACGTGGAGATGCTCCTCCACGTCAATTTCTGGCATCACCAGCTGGTCAAGGCCGAGCGGGCGCGTGAGTATCTGGTCTGGGCGAATGCGAAAAGGGAGACGGAATTCCTGCCTCTGGCGGAAATCAACAAGGTCCTGGACATGGAGGATGGCCAGACCTACGTTCTCAAGCGTGTCATGGGCCACGTCACCTCTGCCTCTGGCGAGGCGTGGTACATCAGGGCGGGCAATTACATAACACTTGTGGAGCTGTTCAACTACGGGTGCCTCTTTTGCTCGTGCCATTACCTGTGCACGCACGTTGTACCTCCAACAACCGATGTTGTCGTGCATAGGAAAAGGCACAGCCGATCGCAGTCGGGGCAGGCTGTTATCAACAGGAATGCCTAGCGCCTCCAGTTTCAGGAGAGAGGGGCCTGGCGCCTGCCCAGGCGGCAAGGGTGAGAGCGTGGCACTGCCGGGTCGCTGCCTCTGGCGCGTCTTTAGGACACTCACTTTCGTCTGCCCTCGCTGCCTCTGGCGCTTCCTTACTTCTGCGCGCAGCGCGTCGCTGCTGAGCACGCTCGCCTGCGCGCGGGCGAAAGAAAAAAGCCGCCGACGTCATCGTCCTCGTCGTCGTCATCGCCACTCGCATCATTGTGCTCTCTGTGCATTGTGGCTTTCTGTGAACTTTTCGTTTTCCTGTTTATTGTTTTCATCGTATTATTTGTTTTCTTTCGTGGTGTTAAGCTTACCTCTTACTATGGTCGCGTTCAGTTTCCTCCTGGTCGTGTTTAGTGTTTTCCTGGTCGTGCTTCGTTTTCTCCTTGTCGTGTTTGGCGTTCCTATGGTAGTAGTTAGTTGTCTCTTAAGCCTACTTAGTTTTCTCCTGGTCGTGTTTGGTAGTTCTGTCCTATAGTCGCGTTTAGTATTGTTCTGGTCGTCTTTAGTTTTACCGTGGTCGTGTTTCGTTTTCTCTTGGTCATGTTTCGTTCTCTCATGGTCGAGTTGTGTTTGTTTCTTGGGTCGTGCTTAGTTTCCTCGTGTTCGTGTAGTGTTCCTGACAGACAATCCATGCCCAGCTCGACGTTGCCTTCTGGGATGAAGCACGCAAGCGCGCTGACCTTGGCATCGCTTACCGCTGGCCTCTCGCAGCTCTTCTTCTGATCCAGCTCTCCTCCTCGCGCAGGCGTCCGCGCCATGGGGCGCGCGCGAACGTCTGCTGGCGGCTGCGGTTCCGCCGCCGCAGAGTACGATGCGCGCATGCAGGATAATCAGCATTTGGCTTTGGCGCTCGCAGAGAAGGAGCTGGAGATCCGCAAGCCCAAGGAGGAGAAGTCGGAGTACAAACGCAAGTACGAAGATTTGTCATCGACTCTGAAGGCGCTCGCGGACGGCGTCGGGAACGTGAAGCTGCCTGTCGAGGCTGCCGTCGCTGCCTCTGGCGCGCATGCGCAGGACAAAAACGACAGGGCGTATGTTTTCCAGGACAAGAACTTCCCGCTGAAGGTTCACCGACAGGCGAAGCCAGTGATCGCGGACAGCTCTGGGAAGATGTACGAAAAGGTCGAGGGCCCTCACGCTAGGAAGCGACGGATGAAAAGCGAATGGTATTATCGCAACAGGGCAAGAATAGCGGATCTCGGAGACGCTGCCTCTGGCGCGCGCCGCGCTGACGACGTCTCTGGCGCAAGCTCTTCGAGGGCGCAAGGCAGCGCGGGCGGGGGATCTTCCAGTGCAACCGGCGGTGCAGCGGCAGCGGCTGCGGAGGAGGAGGGCCGCCGCGACGACGAGGAGACGGCTCCCGTAGAGCCAGGCAGCAAGAAGATGAATAAGCGCACCGGTATCGTCAACTGATCCAGGCTGCTTTTGGCGCTGATATCTTCTCACACAGAAATGGCTTGCAGGCTGCCTCTGGCGCTTCCCTCGTTTGGCGCAGGGTTCTCCAGACTCGGGGCTCCGTATCAGCTAGGTGCGCTCTGCGCCGCTGGTGCGGCGTGCCGCGGGAAAAAAAGGAACGCTCATGCTCTGGCGCTGCCGCCAGCTGCTGGTACTGCTGCTGCTTCGCCTCCTCGAGCTTCTCCTGCTGCTGCTCCTGCGACACACTGCCTCGCCCCTGGCCGCGCGAGTGGTCCCTCGATCACTCGCTTCCGAGAGGGGCCTGGTGGCATCGGCTCTGAGGGGTGAATTCTCGCATGAAGGTTGTTGCGAAGGAGCGTGTTTGCACCGTCCTTGCGTTGACAGTGCGGAGCGTTTCATTCTCATGCGCATGTCGTGCTGACGGTTGCTGCCTCTGGCGCAATTGTGCGCCTGCCTCTGGCGCCCTGTGGTCCTTGCGTAGATGGCAAGTGACTCTTCGTCTGCGCCATCTCAATGAAAAAGAAGCCACTGCTCCTCTCAACCATCGTGCGAGCTACCATTTTATGCTGATGCTGCTTCCGACCTCGCCCTCGCTCCCTGCAAGAATCCAACCGACTCCTTACCCTTGCCCGAGGATATTTCATCCTCAGCTTCGCTCCCGCCCTCATCTCCCTCACCGTCGCCCTCTGCTTCGAGGTCATTTTCGTGCTCAGCTTCACCCCCGCCTCACGCTGCCCTTGCCTTCACCTCTTAGACTTCTCGGTGCTCACCCACATCCTCACCCTCATGTTCGCAGCCGCCATCGCGGTCGTCCATCGCAGCCTCTTCGGCTCAACAACGCCTCTGGCGTTGGCGCCCGAGGCGCCACGCGCGGGGCAGCATGGGGAAGCGCGCCCGGGACTCGCACGCGGCTGCCTTTGGCTCCGAGGGTCCTGGCCTCGAATTTGAGGAGGCGGACAATATGACAAACCGCGTGCCGCAGTGGCGAAAGGAGCACCCGTGCAGAAATTATGTCGACCTCCAGGTTCTGGCTGCATCGGGGGGTCTTTGTGAAGTCGAAGATCAGGTTGCAGGAGGAGTGTGCGCGCACATCGTCGGCAACCAGTGCATTCGCGAAGATGTCCTGATTCCTCTCTCCCAGGAAATTGAATTTCCTGGGAGAGAGGACATTGAATTTCTTGGCGAATTTCGCCCAGGACAGGCAGTGCCCCCAGTGGGGCGCGCGGGTGATGACTTGAGGGTGTACACAGACGCTGCCACTGGCGCGACGATGCAGCACGCGACACATGTGCATCGCATGGCCGAGTTGGCTTCCTCGCATCCTCTCGCGTCCACAGTGGACATTCACCTTTACGAGGACTGGGTTGACAGCCCAGAGGACTCGCGAGGTCGAGCGACAAAGGGCAACCATATCCTTTACTTCCTAACAATCAGCCTCGCTTGTACTGGGATGGTCTTCAAGGTGGGCCTCTCCACGAGAAAGGCTCACAATGATATGTTGCGTATCTGGTGGGCCCCAAGCAAGGCATGCGCGGCTACAGGGACAGCAAGCTGCATCAAGGCTGCGCGGCAGGTGTTTTTCGACATCACGGAGCTGGATGCGGACAGTGTCTTTCCCTGCCGCGAGGATGGGACGTGGGTCAGCGAAGACGACGCTGCCTCTGGCGCGCCCGCTGCTTCTGCAGCGCTCGCGGCGCCCCCCGACGAGGAAGCGAAGCGGGAGATTCAGCTTCTGCCTCCGCGCGCGGGCGACGCGAAGGACACGGGGCGCTTAGCGTCGCTGTCCGACTCGGACGACAGCAGCGGCGGCGGCGCGAAGGACACGGGGCGCTTAGTGCCACTGTCCGACGAGGACGACAGCAGTGACGACGACTGCGACAGTTCCGAAACGGAAGACGTTGCCTCGGCCGCGGAGCCGAGTGCTGCCTCTGGCGCAGTGCGTGTTGGTGCCTGGCGCACTGCGTGGTGGTGGTGCGTGGGGATCCATTCCAATGCTTATTCGGGCTGGCCGCGGGAGGCAAGAATGTGTGGCTGTGCGAGCCAGGCCTGGTGAAGGAGCGGCGACGACGCATTTCCCGACTCATCAAGGAATTATCATCGGCGTGCGAGCACATTCTTCGCCCTGATGATGTGATGGAAGACATCCACCACTGGAACGACACACCCGAGTACTGGAACCAAAGGTGGGTTCGCGCTTGGGCGTCACATCAGATGCACTATATCCGCGAGCTGACCGACGCCTGGGAAGACATTTCTTTGGGTGATGGGAAGTATTGGTTTTGCAACGCCTGGTCCAACTTGATTCCTGCTGCCTCTGGCGCGCCGCGTGTGGAGTGCCTGCCGCGGGATCATCCTGGGTGGGGTCGCCTGCGCGAGGTGTTCGGAATCAACAGCATCCCCGAATTCTTGAAGCACTTGTTCAACAAGCACGACGGGGAGGTCAGAGTTGTTCGATGCTCTGGCTGGACGCGTGTGCGGCAGAATTGCGTGACTCATCCTCGATTGTATCATTCCCAGTTCGCCGGGACCGAGAGTTCGTTGAGTTTTTTGTATTGGAGAGACAACAGCAAATGGCTCGAGTCGCGCGGCGTTGGGTGGGTTCTCAACGGGCAGCCTGACGGCCAGACGACGCTGCTCCGTCGTGCTCCCGCTGCCTCTGGCGCGGCTAGTGGGATGTGAGGTGGACATGCGACAGGGACAAGTCGTGACGCTCGCGCAGATGTTCGCTTTGGGCGCAGGGTACTGCACTGCCTGCGACATGTGCAAGCTGGACATGGATCTGCCCATCCTCGCCCGCAAGCGCAAAAGGGATAATAAAAGGGCCAGGGCGAAGTGAGCGCGAGTGCAATGACTTCCAGCTGCTCTGGCGCTTCTTTCCCTTCAGGACGCACTGCCTTCCAGCTGCCTCTGGCGCTCCTTTTCCTCGGCGGCGGCGCCCTGGACTGCTTCGCGGTTTCTCTTCCGCGCGCGCGCAAGAAACGTCTTGCTCATGACATGCCATGCCGTTGCTGCTGCTGCTGCTCCTAACAGGACCCTAGCAACACTAAGCGAGACCCTAGGACAAGTAAGCAAGACCCTCCCAAAACTAAACGAACCCTAGGAACACTAAACATGACCTTGCCACAACTAAACGAGACCTTAGGACAACGAAACAGGACCTTAGCAAAACTACACGAGACCCTAGGAAAACCAGACAAGACTACAGGAAAACTAACAAGACACTCGGACAACTAAACAGGACCCTGCCTAACCAAACCTAACCATAGGAGAACTAAACAGGACCCTGCCAAAACTAAACGAGACCCTAGGACAACTAGACAGGACCATGCCAAAAGTAAACGAGACCCTGGGAGAACTAAACAGTACCCCAGCAAAACTAAGCGAGACCCTAGGAAAAGTACACAACACCCTACCAAAACTAAACGAGACCTTAGGACAACTAAACACGACCCTACCAACAATAAGCGAGGCCCTACGACAACTAAACAGGGCCCTGCCAAAACCAACGAGACCCTAGGACAAATAAGCAGAACCCGACCAAAATTAAAGAGACCCTGGGAAAACTAAATAGGACAATGTCAAAACTAAACGCGACCTTTAAACATGACCCTGCCAAAACTAAACGAGAGTCTGGGACAACTAAACAGGACCCTACCAAAACTAAACAAGACCCTAGGACAACTAAACAGGACCCTGCCAAACCTAAACGGGACCTTAGGACAACGAAACAGGACCCTGGCAACACTAAACGAGACCCTAGGACAACTAAACAGGCCCCTGGCAACACTAAGCGAGGCCCTAGGACAACTAAGCAGGGCCCTAGCAAAACTAAACGAGGCCCTAGGAAAAACAAATAAAGAGGACCCTAGCACAACTAAACGAGACCCTAGGACAACTGAACAAGACCCTGTCAAAACTAAATGAGACCCTAGGAACACTAAGCAGGACCTCGCCACAACTAAACGGGGCCCTAGGGCAACTAAACCGGACCCTAGCAAAACTAAATGAGACCCTAGGAAAACAGGACCCTGTCAAAACTAAATGAGACCTTGGGAAAACTCAACAGGACCCTGCCAAAAACGAAACGAGACCTTAGGACAACTAAACAGGACCTTCGCATATTTAAACGAGAGCGTAGGACAACTAAAGAGGACCCTAGCAAACTTAAACGAGACCCTAGGACAACTAAACAGGACCCTGCCAAACCTAAACGAGACCCTAGGACAACTAAGCACGACCCTACCAAAACTTATCGAGGCCTTAGGCAGACTAAACAAGACCGTAGCAAAACTAATCGAGACCCCAGGAAAACTAAACAGGCCCTAGCGCAACTAAACGAGACCATCGCAAAAATAAACAGGACCCTACCAACATTAAACGAGACCCTAGGACAACTAAACAGGACCCTACCAAAACTAAACAAGACCCTAGGACAACGAAACAGGACCCTACCACAACTAAAGCAGACCCTAGGACAACTAAACAGGACCCTACCAAAATTAAGCTAGACCCTGGGAAAACTAATCAGGAACTTGCCAAGACTAAACGAGACCCTAGGACAAACTGAACAGGACCTTGGCAACACTAACGAGACCCTAGGACAACTAAACAGTACCATAGCAAAACTAAACGAGACCAACGGACAATTAAAAAGAGGCTTAGCACAACTAAACGAGACCATAAGAAAATTATATCAAGACTAACGAGACCCTAGGACAACTAAGCCGGACCCTGCCAAAAACTGCGAGACCTGAGGAAAACTAAACAGGACCCTCGCAAATATGAGCGAGACCCTAGGAACACTAAACAGAACTCTACCACAACTAAACGAGACCCTAGGAAAACTAAGCAGGACCCTACCAAAACTAAACCAGACCCTTGGAAAACTAAACAGGACCCTGCCGGAACTAAACGAGACCCTAGGACAATTAACCATGATCCTAGCAAAACTATACGAGACCGTAGGAAAACTAAACTAGACCTTGCCAACGCAAAACGAGACCTCAGGACAACTAAACAGGACCCGAGCAAAACTAAACGAGACCTTAGGACGACTAAACAGGACCGTGCCAAAATTAATCGAGACCCTAGGGCAAATAAACATGACCCTGGCAAAACTAAACCAGACCCTTGGAAAACTAGATAGGACCCTAGCAAAACTCAACGAGACCTTAGGACAACTAAACATGACCCTGCCAAAACTAAACGAGCCCCTGGGAAAATATCCTAAACAGGGCCCTAGCAAACGCGAAATGAGACCCTGGGAAAAATACACAGGACCCTAGCAAAACTAAACGCTACCATAGGAACATTAAACATGACCCTAGCAAAAGTAACGACACCCTCGGCCAACTAAACAGGACCCTGGCAAGACTAAACGAGACCCTCGGAAAACTAAACACGACCGTACCAAAACTAAAACAGACCTTAGGAAAACGAAACAGGACCCTGGCAACACTAAACGCGACCCTATGAAAAACAAAGCAGGACCCTAGCAAAACTTATAGAGACGCTAGGACAGTTAAACAGGACCTTACCAAAACTAAACGGGGCCATCGGACAACTAAACATGACCCTAGCAAAACTAAACCAGACCCTCGGCAACCTAAACAGGACCTTACCAAAACTGAACGAGACCCTAGGAAACCTAAACATGACCTTTCCACAATTAAACGGCGAGACCCAGCGAAAACTAAACAGGGCCCTGGCAAAAACTAAACGAGACCCTAGGACACTCAAACAGGACCATAGCAAAACTAAACGAGACCTTAGGACAAATTAGCATGACCCCACCAAAAAAGTAAACCAAACCCTAGTGCAACTAAACAGGATCCTACCAAGACTAGACGAGACCAGGGAAAAACTGAACAGGACCCTTCAAAACTAAACGAAACCATCGGACAACTAAACAGAACCCTGCCAAAAATAAACGAGACCCTAGGACAAGTAACCAGGACCCTGCCAAAACTAAACGAGAGCCTCGGACAACTTAACATGACCTTAGCAAAACTGGACGAGACCCTCGGACAATTAAACAGGACCCTGCCAAAAACTAAACGAGACTTTAGGAATACTAAACAGGACTCTGCCAAGACTAAACGAGACCGTAGGACAACTAAAGACGGCCTAGCAAAATTAAACAAGACTTTAGGAAAACTAAACAGGACCATCGCAAAACTAAACGAGACCCTAGGACAAGTAAACAGGACCCTACCAAAATCACACGAGACCTTCGGAAGACCAAACAAGACCATAGGAGACCCTAGGACAACTAAACAGGACCCTAGCAAACACTAAACGAGACCATCGGGCAAGTAAACAGCACCCTAGCAAAACTAAACGGAGACCCTAGGACAACTAAACAGAACCTTACCACAACTAAACGAACCCCTAGGAAACCTAAACAGGACCTGAGCAAAAGCAAACGAGACCCTAGGACAACCAAACAGGACCCTGGCAAGACTAAACGAGACCCCGGGAAAACTATGCAGGACCCCACCAAAACTAAACGCGACCCTAGGACAACTAAGCAGGACCCTTGCAAAACTAAACGAGACCCTAGGACAACTAAACAATACCATAGCAAAACTAAACGATACCCTAGGACAACTAAACAGGACCCTACCAAAACTAAACGAGACCCTAAGACAACTAGACCAAAACTAGCGAGACCCTAGGACAAGTAAACAGGACCCTACCAAAAACTACGATAACTTAGGACAAGTAAACAGTACCTTAGCAAAAGTAAACGAGACCCCAGGAAAACTAAACAGGACCCTACCAAAACTAAACGAGACCCCAGGACATTTAAACAGGACCCTAGCAAACGTAAACGAGACCCTCGGAAAACCAAACACGACCCTGCCATAACTAAACGAGACCTTAGGAAAACTAAACATGACCCTAGCAAAACTAAACGAGATCCCAGGAAAAGTAAACATGACCCTAGCAAAACTAAACGAGACACCAGGAAAGCTAAACAGGGCCCTCGCAAAACTAAACGAGGCCCTAGGAAAACGAAACTGGACCCTAGCAAAACTAAACGAGACCCTAGGAAAACTAATCAGGACCCTAGCAGATTTAAACGGGACCCTAGGACAACTAATCAGGAACCTACCAAACTGTTGTCGTCGTTGTCGTCGTCGTCGGCGTCGGCGTCGGCGTCGGCAACGGCGTCGTCGTCGGCGTCGTCGGCGTCGGCGTCGGCATCGGCGTCGTCGTCGGCCTCGGTATCGGCATCGTCGGCATCGTCGGCGTCGGCGTCGGCGTCGTCGTCGTCGTCGGCGTCGTTGTTGTCGTCGTCGTCGGCGGCGTCGGCGGCGTCTGGATCGTCGTCGTCGCCATCGTCGTCGTCGTCGCGTCGTCGTCGTCGTCGGCGCTGGCGCCTGCGTCGGCGTCGTCGTCGGCGTCGGCGTCGACGTCATTGTCGGCGTTGTCGTCGTAGGCGTCGTCGTGGTCGTCGGCGTTGTCGTCGTCGCCGGCGGCGTCGTCGGATAACGCATTACAGCTTGCGATCGTGTGCCCCTCTAGTTCTCGCGCCTCCGATGTGCTGCCAGGTCGTCCGAATGGTCGTCAAGCTCGGCGTGTTGCCGCTTGTTTTAATCGATGGCAAGCGTGTGCGCGCCTTTTTTCCGTGACACCGCGATCAGCAGTTTGCCGATAGTGAATGGAGGAGTCGAGGGTGAGCAGGAGGGATGGTGGTAGAAGAAGCCAGAGCAGTCGGTCGGTGGAGTAGGCAGGGGACGGCCAGCCAGCGGGTGCGCTGTGTTGCGTGCCAGATTTTGTTGCCAGCGCTTCACGCGCGAGTCAGGCGTAGCGTGCTGCCGCTTGTTTGAATCGATGTCAAGCGCGTGCGCGCCTCGACTCCGTGGAACCGCGTTCGGCCGTCTCCGTTGCAGACGGTGGACGGAGCAGGTCAGGGTGAGCAGGAGGGATGCTTCGGAAAGAAATCATACATGTAAGAATTCAGACACCGAAATTCAAGACTGAATGGTCCTCTGGTACTTCTTCAGGTGAGCTTCATAAGCTTGCGATATCAACAAAAATCGCTGCGTAATGTTCCGTGGCATCGATGGTGCGAAATTTTGTGTATTCCTGGTTTGTGTTTTGGGAACTCAATGTCCCCGTTGCCGAACAGTCCCCTTCGCCCCAGGGCCCCCAGGTTTTCTTTGGAGTCCTGGGCTGTAAGTGGGCGCGCGTGCAGCAAAGGTTTTGTCCATAGCCTTGCGCTGCAGCCTCCTTCGAGTGCCCCCCATCCGCATCCTCCTCATCCTTCCTTCCTCTACGCATGTCTCCCCTCTTCCATTTTCCACTTGCCATGCGTTTTGCATTGTCTTGCGGCGGATCCCCAGCCCATCCTAGAGTTGTCCGCTCGCTGCGAGTTCTCTCCGATGTCGCTGATGCGGTGACGTGGCCGCGCCTGCAGAGCGCATGTCGTTCCTTTTCCCTCCTCTCTGTCGAGGACTGTGTCCTCGACCTCTGCCTTCCCCACTTGCCTGTTGCTTCTGTTGATCCGTGAGCCACTCAAATCCGGATGCTCGCGCGGAGCTCCGCCTGTGCCTTTGCGTGCAGACATGACTGCGCCTGACTCCCGTGGGTTTTCGAGGGCCGGTGACGTCGCGATTCTCGGCGGCGGCGTCTGGGAATGCTTAGGGATTCACCACCCGCCAAACGACCCCAACCCAACCCGAAGGCTTCAATTTTCCTCCCATTTCCAATGGGGGGGGGTCGGGGAACATTGAACAAAACACATGGAACCCGTCCCCCCCCCCAACCCGAAATTCGGGTCAAATTCGGGTCTTCGGGTTGGGTTGGCGTGGTCTGGTAGGTAGTCAGAAATGATCAAGGAGTGGTAGCAGCACCATGTAGGTGGCGATCTGCACCACAGCGCCTGTGTACACCACAGTGCTTGCGTGCACCACAGCGCCTGTGTACATCACAGCGCCCATGTACACCACACAGCAGCCGCGTACAACACAGCGCCAGTGTGTGTGTGTGTGTGTGTCACAGTGCCTGCGGGCACCACAGCGATTTTGTACACCACAGCGCATGCGTACACCACACCAGCCGTGTGCAACACAGCAACCGTTTACACCACAATGCCTGCGTGCACTACAGCGCCTGTGTACACCACGGCGCCTGCGTGCACCACAGCAAAAGTGTGCAACAGAGCACCACTGTTGCATATGTCGAAGTTTAGAATCCCTATGACAGATGGGAGCGCCTGGGAATTCTACTGAAACACTTGTGTTGTTCTAGGGGTTTGAAACATTTTTATATAGGTGCAATCGACCTACTCATCCTCCTGATCCTGCTCCTGCTCTTCATTCTCCTCCTGCCCTCCCTCCCTCCCTCCCTCCTCCTCCTCCTCCGCCATCTCCTCCTCTTCCTCCTCCTCGTCCTCCTCCCTCTTCTCTCCTCTCTCCCTTCTCCTCCTCTTCCTCTTCCTCCTCCTCCTCCCTCCTGTCTTCTCTCCTCTCCCCTCTCTCCTCCGCCTCCTCCCCATCATCATCATCCTCCCCCTCATCCTCCTCATCACCTCATCCTAGAACGTCCTCCTCATCCCTATCCCTTCTCCTCCTCCTCCTCCTTTTTATCTCCTCTTTCCTCCTCCTCCTGCTCCCCGTCACCCTCCTCCTCCTCCTGCTCCTTCGCCCCCTCCTAATGCTGCTGACCCTCTCATCATCCTTGCCGTCCGCCCCATCATCGTAGTCCTGCTCCTCCCTCATCATGCCAGCTTCCCCTCCCTCCCTCGTCCTCCGCAAGTGCCACATCTTCCCTCACATCTGTATGTGTTTATGGTGCAGCGTCTTCTCCTCGTCCTCGTCGTCGTCCTCCTCCTCCTCCTCCAGCATCCTCACATGTTCCCCCCCTCATCTCCTCCCTCCTCCTCCACCTCCAGTAGCATCCCCCCAGTGCCGCCACCCTTCCAGTGCCTCCCCCCCCCTCCCCCCTCCTCCACCTTTCCCCCTCCGCCCTCCTCCAGTGCCATCTCCTCCTCCTCCTCCCTCCCTCCCCCCCTCCCTCCCTCCCTCCACTGAGAATATCAGCTTATGTCAGTTTCACATGCAAGGTAGCAGCAGACAGCGATAGACAGCAGTGGACTGCAACTGTTAGGGCTCAGGGTTTTGCGCAATCAGAACTAAACATCTCAGTTTGGTAGCGGAGCTGGGGTTCAGCTCCAGCTCCAGCCTGCCCCTCCTCGGCCGGCACCGGGCGCGCGATAGCGCCCGCCGCGCGCCGCCAGGCGCGAATACTCAAGACGGTGATCATCACCTGCACCGGGCTCTTCAAGGGCCCGCTGAGGAGCTTCAATAGGTTCCTCTCGATCTTCCTGTTTTTTGTGGTGATCTACCAGCTCATCCTCTTCCCCTTCTTCTACACCTACGGGGCGATGACGGCCGGTGGCGGAGCAGACTGGAAGCTCCCGAATACTCTGCCAGAGTTCACTCGCTATGTACCTCCCCGCTGGAAGCCGGGCCTACCGGAATTCACGTTCAAGAACTTCCTCGAGCGCCTCCACCTCTGGTGGAGGATCACTCCCATCACAGATGAAGAAGCAGGGCCTCTTGTTGCTTGCAGGCTCTTGGATCAGGCGTTCGAGGTTGCAATGCATATGAGAGTGGATCGGAATGGTCAGACATATACTGGTGATGCGGCTCTTGCTCTTGCGAAAGTAGATGCAGTGCTCGACCCTCATGACGGATCGGTTGTTGTGCCAGAAAATCCTGCAGGTGTCGTGCACCTTATCCAACGCCTCAAGGAGGCCTTCGAGGTTCACGACCAAGACAAGCAGGGCGGGATATTGGACAGGTTCTGGGACACTCGCAGGGGTTCGAGTTCATTGCAGGACTTTCTCCTTCGGTTCAAGCAACGTTATGATGAAGCAGAGAGCAAGGCAGGACTTCAGCTGAATGATACTGGACGGACTCACCTCCTCTTCAAGTGGAGCGGCCTTCCAGCCAGACGGGTCGCAGATATAAAGCTTCATCACAACGGCGACCTGACGCAGTTCAACCAGATTTACAGCATGATAAGTAGAATCGCGAAGCAAGAAATGGCAACTGGAGTCTCTCATCATCATGGACACTACGGAGAGTACGAAGATGAGGAGCGGAACGGCGAAGACTACCATCTCTCCTTTTATACGGATGAAGATCAAGACGAATATATCGATTTCACATATGGCGAAGACACGGACCTACATTATCGAGATTAGATGGTTGCAGAATCCGGTGAATGGCGATATGGTGCTTATGACAGTTATTGGAATTTGTATGATCAAGATGAAGTAGAATCCTATCTTGACGAACTCGACCTGGAGGAAGCCTACCAGATGACTGGATTCAGACCCAAGTGGCGATATGGCGGCTTCAAGAGAAAAAGGAAAAGGCAAAGGACGTTTTCGCAGCAAAGGACGCGGAAAAGGCTTCAAAGGTCGAGGACGTGGACGAAAAGGCAAAGGACGTGACGCAGGCCAACGCCATTCATCGGACGCACTCTACGGCAAGAAAGGCAACGGCGGCAAGACGAAGAACAAGCAGGACAGTAATGGATGCAGTACGTGCGGCTCAAAATGGCATCGAGACCAGGACTGCCCAGCCAAGCATCGAGCAGCCGCTGGAAATCAAGATGGAAAAACCAATGCAGGATATACGCAGACTTTACACCACTTCAGCGATTACCAAGCGGGTGCGGAACACACAGGAGCTGCTCTCGCCGCTGGACATCGTGGACCTGACGACCTGGATTACTCACAATGGAGCCAGCAGGAGTTCGACTTCTACCTGGACGACGACGTGCTCCCTGACGAGAATCCAAAGAAAGGGAAAGGACGCGGCAAGGGCAAGGAAGGCAAATCGTCGAAGTCTCCTTCATTTCGCAATGCTTGGCAGAAGTTCAACAACGCAGGCCGGACACCTCCTTGGTCGACCGGCTTTGACTCCATTTCAGAAGACAGTCCCTCGAACGGCTCGTGGAGCATGATTTCCTCGGCGGCACCTTCTCCACCTCCAGGAACTTGGGCGTCACCCGCGACAACGGCGCAAGGAGGAGAAGACCAGCCTCGACAACATCAGTCGAGTTTCAGCGCACAAGGAGGAGAGGACCAGCCTCTAGGACACAAATCGAGTTTCAGCGACCTGGTCAAGGGTATCGAGATTCGGAACAACCGCGGAGTACCCGACATACCTCCAGCGACAAGAAGCTCGGCCTCCACCTCGACCTACGGTTTACCAGATCGGCCCGTTCGAGATAAAGCAGACACTCCTGGACGACTTGACGCAGATGGTGATGTTTCATATGCCGGAGCGAACAAAGGGTCGTTGTCTGATCTTTGGCCTACTCACACGAACCTCTTCGCGATCAACAACGCTTGCTATCCGACAGCCAAAGTGTCACGACGAAGAAATGATCCTCATGGCGAGCGTGCGTGGCAGGCAGCGTTTGGGTTTGATTGTCGATCCAGGTCCTTCCAAAGGACTCGGCGGAACGGACGCGGTACGTGAGATATGCGATCACTTGTCATGGCCCAAGGGCCAATACATCACGCTGAAGAACTCGCACTCCAAGTTGTCCGGTATTGACGGCAAGGCCAGTCCATCGCTTGGGCTCGGCACGATTCCCCTGAACCTGAAGGCGCTACCCAGGGGCACATTCACGATGGATCTTCTCGGCGGTTCAGGTTCGCGGTGCCCTTGCCTTCTTCCGAACGAGTCGATGATCGAGCATGCGGCATCCATGTGCACGAATGTTCTTCCCAACAAGGACGGGGTGTTGGTCATCAATCACATTGGAGCAATGGGCAAGAAGGTGGCACCTACCTCCTTCTTACGTATTCTGTACATGGACTCGGGCCACTACCTCTTGCCGATCGACGACCCTACGGCCAACGCAGGAGAAGAAGCTTCAGCTCTACGGCAAGCAGTGAAGGACTACATGGAGTTCATCTTTGATGTTAGCCAGACTACGAAGTCAAATGTCAGTGCGGCGTTGCATGTGGATCACTCGGAGCCCTCAGGAAACCCTTTGGTCTGCCACAGGTCAGGGGCCCCTGTAGCGTGCTCCTCGAGTGTTGCAGGGTCCACGTCGCCCGCGTTATTGCCAGATCATGGACGCGCGGCTCGAAAGGATTCGCCTCGGACTCCGAGTGACAAATGCGAGAGCGCAACGCAGACGAGCGAGAACAAGTCGGTTTTCAACAGCAGCACTTCAGAAAGTAGAATGAGACATAGAGAATATCAAGCAGATGCAGCAGAACGGAACGAAGGTCGACCTCAACGCTCAACATCAATAACAACACGGACTACACCGATGCAGATCAGCCAGATGTTCTACAAGCAGTGGGCCTCGTTTACTGGCGACACGTGGACAGGGGCGAATATGTGGCCTACCTCCTGTGATCGTGACGATGTTTCTGAGCTTGAACGGAAGTGCCGGGCGTGGCCTGAGGAATTCTACCAGCAGACGATGTTGCCTGTCATCACCCCTCGCAACGCGACGTTGTGGATGGATCATATGAAAGGCTTCAAGGTACACATGCAGGAACGTATGTCTGGAAGTGGTCGTCTTTCCCTCAGGTGTATGCGGCTCGGTCGATAGATGGCGTTTCCTGTGGACTACCGGTGCGGTTGGAACTTGGCAGACGCGGAGCATCAGAACATCCTCGCGGCGATCAGGCACACGATGGGCATCGAGATCACCTGGTGGGCTCCTACATGTACACCTTGGTCCCAGGCTTCAAAAGGAAATGCAGAGAAACGAGAAGCAGAACGCGACGCTCAGGACCCCACTCTCAACTGGTGCGTTTCGGATATACAAGATGGACAGAAGCGTGGTGAACATGCAGCAGTCGAGAATCCAGCCACCAGCGAGATTTGGGGCAAGTCTTCTCTGCGATGTCTTCCAGGACTGGGACTACGGCCCTACGTTGGAGATCATTGTCCATTCGGTGCAGTCAATGAGAACGGCGAACCAATACGGAAAAGGACACGATATTTGAGTACCCTCGGTCATCGCGGAGCTACTCGACACTGTAAATGCAAGGTTCCTCACGGGCAGCTCGTTGGCCATACGGACGGAGTGCACCGGACGGCTCGGGCTGCAATCTACCCCAGGCAGTTGTGCGACGCCATCGGCAAGGACATCATGAAGATCATCGGCCAGGCCAGGACCGGATACTATCATGAAGAGTTCCTGACGGAGAACGCCGACGGCTGCAACTACACAAGTTACTGGACGTGCCCTCGCTGCAAGCACGGCACGAAGACTACGGAACCTCACGCGCGAATTCAAGGACAATGCAAGATGGCAGGATCGGTTCCTCGTGGCGCACCGGCTCCAGTCGCTGTTCCAGCTCCTGCGGCGGCCGAACCGGCTGCCCAAGCTGAGGATTCAGAAGACGAGCCTCTGGTGGCAGCACCCGAAGAACCTCCTGACGAAGACGAACCAGCAGTACAACCTCTACAAGAAGTGCCATTGGAACGGGCTCCCTATGTTTCGGGAGATCAATCGCCAGCACTGGCACCAGAAGAACCGGCCAAGAAGAACGAGCCAGAAAAGCCAGCTTCCAAGGACGACCCAGGCACGCTGAAGGAGGAGCCGAAGATAGCCAAGAAGGAATGGTATGACGTGAAGCCCAGCTTCAACCTGGCGAACCTCCTCAAGAAGCTGAAGGAAGCGGCAGAGAACAAGGACAGAAAAGAATGTGTTCGATGTCTTCTTGGACTTCATATGCGTTTCTGGCGTGCCTCGGTTCCAGATATGGCGATGCTGCTCAAGCAAGGAGATTGTTGGATACCCTTCGTGGCCAAGATCTTGCCTATCGTTCCGAAGGCCTGTAGAGATTGTCGAGACTTTCTACCTCCAGCCACCAAGCCTCAGGTTGGCATCGCCATGGCAGTACATTTCAACCAGAGAGTACAGATAGACCTGTTCTTCCAGTGGGACGAGTGCTTCATCCTGATTATCGATGTGTTCAGCAAGTACAAGATCGCGGACTTCCTCAAGGATCGTACTGCAGAAGAAATTCTTACGTCAGTGCTACGCTGTTGGATACGTTACTTCGGACCCCCAGCACGACTTATCCTTGATCAGGAAGGTGGCCTTGTATCAGAACTGTGCTCGAGGATGTGTGACCAATTCAACATCAGGCGCAGCTTTGCTGGAACGGATGACCACACGTTGACGGGCTTGGTGGAGCGCTGGATTTCACTTGTCAGACTCTGCTCGCTCAAGTTGAAGAAGAGTTGCCAGGCTCAGGGACTGCAGGTCACTAACGCCGACATCATCCATGAGTCAGCCATGGTCTCGAACTCACTTGTGTCGTACGGCGGCCAGTCTGCGAACCAGGTGGTACTTGGATTTGCTCCACGAGACTTCTACGACATGGAAGCGACTACTCTGGATTCAGTTACCTCGGCGGTCGATAGCTGTCCGGATCCATTCGAATCGGCTCTGAGACTGAGAATGCAGGCGAAGATCGCAATGGCCTAGAGTCTCGTTGAAGAACGCATTGCACGATGCAATCGCACCCGGCAGCAGCAGACACCTCCTGGACAGCGACTTCAACCAGGCGAGCCAGTCTACCGAGTGCCAGAACGAAAGGATCAATCCGGCTGGCGAGGACCAGCTGAACTCGTGAAGCTCACTCAGGGCACGGGCATTGTCGTGTGGAACGGTATTCCTTACATCCTGCCAACACGACACATCTGACGGCACACGGTGAAGTTGGAAAAATCCCTCTAGGCAATGACAACAATTTCGTGTACCTCCTACAGATGAATGAGGACACTGAGAACCCTTTCAAGCTGATGGACCTCGTGGGCGGCACAGCTTACGGACAGTATACGCGGCTCGGAAAGACCTTCAACGGAAATGCGATGGCGTGTTTTCCTCCAGTAGCTCAGCTACGACTGGTGACCCATTGTACGCTGTGCATGCAGATATACAAGAAGGTCTTCCACTTGAAGAGCGTAGATGGACTTTTGTACGGGACATCAGTTAAACGGATACCAGCTCTCGATCGGATATTTCATGGACTTTTGGTGACGTGGTCGCGAGCAAATCATGCATATTACTTGGCACAGGAAGTTCGTCCAAACAAGGGTCTTAATGTAGCAGACTACGCGAAAGGAAGTTGGGAGGACACCTCGTTCTTCCTCATGTTCCGAACCGAGCTACCGGTAAACCCCTTCTTGGACGACTACGAGATTCCCAACATCGATGATTTGGGCAACGTGGAAACCATGCCGGAGAGCATGAGAGATATCGATCAGGACCTCAAGGACATGGTCATCCTCCTGCCGGACGACGACAGCTGGGACATGAGCTCGCTGGAATATTCACCTGATGTATCGAGACGGACCATGTGTGACAGATCGGAACTCGTTCCGCTATCGGCGGAAGCTCAGCCTTCCTCTACAGTGCCGGTTATTCAGAACACGTCTCGACGCATGGACACAAGCAAGATGGATCTCTCGGGCGAGCTCAGCAGGGTGATGAGTGAAGAAGGACATGGCAAGGAAATGATACAGGCTTCTCCCAAGTCCGACAGAGTCGACCTCTCTGGTGAGCTCAGCAAGGTGATGAGTGATGAAGGACACGGCAAAGAACTCGTACATCCCTCTTCGAGCTCATCCGGACATCAAGTACCTCAGCCTGTTCCTCAAGTACCTCAGCCAGTACATCCAGTCCCTCATCCAGTTCATCAAGTATCTCAACCTGCTCAACCAGTTCCTCTTCCAGCTTATCCGGCTCCTCAGGATGTTCAACAGGCACCTGTACCGAAGGCACAGACACCTCTCTCATGGATACCTCCGAAGACAGTACCTCTTCAAGCGACAGCCGGACAATCGGTTCCTGATGATTCTCCACTTTCCTCGGAGAACTTCGACATGTCGAGGGCCTTGAGCGAAATAATGGCGGACTCCTCTCGGCAGGAACCAGATCAGACGGCATCGATGGGTCCCGCAGTTATTCAGGACAAATCTACCATGGAAGTGTCAAGTCAAGATCATCAAATGTCGACACCTTCCTCGAGCACGGCAGTGCCTCTCGCAGACGTTGCGAGACCCTCGTCAAGCACGGCCCGCTCAAGGACACCTACGATACCCAGAGAGCCGAACATCGAGCGCAAGCCTGTGCAGAAGCGAGATCGAGGTGACCGAGTTCCCGGACAGGACGCGATCGTACAACCGGCGTACCGACCTTATGCAGGTCTCGAGATGGACCGAGTGCTGGACGCGAACCAGCTTCAAAATGAGATCACGAAGCAGATCCAGGAATGTCAACGTCGATGGAGCAGCCTGCTCAACGACCTTACGCTGGAGAATTTCCGCCGGCACGACCGACGGGAAGCGACCTGGACATCTCTCGGGAACTGAGCAAGGTCATGGAAGAGAACGTAATACCTATTGCTGACGCAGACGGAGAACAACGTGCAGAAGGCGGACCTCTGGTGGAAGTACCAGCTGAGACCTCGGCGAATGCGGATGACTCATCACTTCCTGGACTTGCAGCGGCAGATTGGGAACAACTCAACAGACTGCCTTCAGCAGAACCTGTTTCCATCGAGTACCCAGTTCAAGTTGATATGCTGGAGAGTTCACACTATGTTGGAAAGGACGAGGACATCTTCACCAGACGGAATACCTCAACCAGCTGTATGTTTATGACAATGGACGATGAGGAGTATCTGAACGACGTTAGAGAATCATATATGGCGGATTCTATGACTGTGGTATTTGAACAGCAACGTCAGGCACATTTCTTCACGGACCAGATCAGACAGACGGACGATGCACCCTCAGGCAGCCTTCCTTGGAAACGATCACAGGCAGCGTGGGTTATCGCCGGACCCTGGAAGGAGAACCAGTGTTTCTTGTTCGACTTGTACACGGGCGAAGCGGTGATCTATGCAGCACAGGCGGACGGCAACCTGACGGAGCAGGAGATCTAGGATAATTGGGATCTGGTCGAGGCTGCGGATCGGCACGACCTCACGGCGTTTTGCAATCACACGGTGTTCGCATGCGCGGCGGTCAAGAACCTGGACTCCAAGAATATCATTGACGCGGTTTGGGTTCGCAAGTGGAAGTTCAAACCGAAAACGGAGAAATGGGAAGTACAATCCAGATTATGCGGGCGCGGCTTCTTGGACTCCCAGAAACACCAGATACAGAGACATTCCAGTACGGCATCAAGGATCAGTCAGAAGCTGGTGGTCAGTATGGCGCAGTGTCACTACTTGACAGACCTTGAGAGCTGGGACATATCCACGGCGTTTCTTCAGGGCCTATCGTTCGACGAGTTGAGGAAGCGCTCGAAGGAGCTAAAGTTATCGTGTACCACGGTCAGGAAGGTCTACCTCAATCCTCCGGCCAACGTGTGGCGACACCTCGCGGATATCAAGGGCAGCTCTGTGGTGGTTCGGCCAGTGGATTATGGTCTGTTCTTGTTGGACTTGCTCAAGTCTATGTACGGACTGGTGGACGCACCTCATTTGTGGCAGATCGCTCTCACGTTATTTCTGGTTTCCCATCTTGAAGCACGTATCAGCCTGTGGGACGACAATTTTGTATACTGGACAGTGAAGGACATAGATATACTTCGACGGCGACATCCTCATAGAGCACAAATGTGGAGTTTCAGAGAGCCTACTCATATCCATGACGGACAAGTTGGCGGCGTGTCTCTCAATACATGTGGATGATCTCTTGTCAGAATCGAGACGGCAAATATTGAATTTATTACGTCAGTTGCTGGGGACTAAATTCGGAGCGGTCAAGCGGCAGCAGTTACCCTTCACTCACAACGGAGCTCAGTACAGCAGGCTGGAGAATGACAGTGTTTTGATTCAGCAGACGCAGAACTTGGCCAATATCAAACCATGTGAAGTACCTCCTCTCGGCGATGATCAATTGGTATCGGCTCAGCACATACACGGATTCAGGAGCATTCAGACTAGTATGCTGTTTTTGTGTCAATGCAATGTACATATCCTGACGGAAGTTATTCAATTGCAGGGTTTCAGCAACGAGCCGAAGGTAATGCACCTCAAGCGAGCGAACGCAGTATTGAAGAAGGCGCAGAATGATAATCAACTTCTTGGACTTCACTACCCTCGGCTTCAAGGACCTTTCTGCCTGCGGGCAATTGGCGACGCAAATCGTACAACGAAAACGAATGTGTACCCTCAAGAAGGACAAGCTATTCTTCTCATGAGTGATGTTCCTATGTTGGTTGATTCCAAGACGGACATTATCACGGACAAGAGTTGCCTCAGTGGTTGTTGTCACCCGATGGCTATTCTCTCGAACAAGGCGAAGAAGGTGGCTCACTCGACCTCCATGGGCGAGACCAATTGTGCGCTGAGCGTGGTGAGCAATGCCCAGATGATAGCTTTACGGATCACGGAAATGCAGATGGACGAACATATACCTCAGAAAGACAGGATACGCAAGATGATGGACATTAACACGGCCGGCGCCTATGAGATTCCTTTAGATCACTGGACGGACTGCAAAGACGTATTCGAGCTGGTGGCCGGCCTCAAAGGAGTTCCTCAGGACAAGTTACAACGTCTTCCCATCATGGCCTTGAGGGAAGAAAGGATCACAACCAGAATTCGGCGGACACTACATGTGCCAACGGAGATCATGGTCGCGGACGCTATGACAAAGCCTGGAGTCTTCAGGCAGATGATGGAGCTTCTCACGACCGGTTATCTAGATATGGAAATGGTTCAGAAGAATGCCACGGCGAGACGGATATTACACAGGCCAGACACGTACTCGGAGAGCGACCTGGAGAGCATTATCAAGTTCGACTGGGTCGACCAGATACACGTGAGTATGGTGTTACAGGCGCGATTAGATCCTCCTCTTTCCGAATCTCCTCTTCCTCTCTTGAACTGGAGCTGAAAACCAGTGTTTTTTAGATGCGATTTTCCCTTGGACTTTTTACAGCAGCCCTTAGAAAGTAGAATGAGACTGAGAATATCAGCTTATGTCAGTTTCACATGCAAGGTAGCAGCAGACAGGGATAGACAGCAGTGGACTGCAACTGTTAGGGCTCAGGGTTTTGCGCAATCAGAACTAAACATCTCAGTCCTCCCTCCCCAGCTCCCTGCAGTCATTCCTGTTTCCCTCCCTCCCCTTCCTTCGCTCCCTCCCGCCATTCGTTCCTCCCTTCCGCCCTCCCTCTCTCATCCCCTCCCTTCCCTCCCCTCCCTCCATGCCCCATCTCCCTCCCTCCCTCCCTTCCTCTCTCCCTCTCCCCCTCCCTCTCTCCCTCCTTCCGTCCCTCACTCCCTCCCCCCTATCTTGTTGCCCCCTCTCCTCATCCGTGTCGCCCTTCCCCTCAATCGTGTTTTTTTTTCCTTCTCCTCGTCGTCGTCCTCCGAGTGCTGTTCCTCCAACTCACCCCCCTCCCTCGTCAACCTACCCCCCGCAGCGACGCTTCCTGCAGCCCTCGTTCGCCCGCCGCGCGCGCGCGTGGCCCCGTCTCGGTGCGTGCGTTCCGGCTGGCGCAGGTCGTTGTGGAAGCTGAACCAGGTTTTTAGTTCGCCGACTCACGGAATCGGGCTCCGATGCCAGCGGCAATGCGACCAGTCCTGGGAGGCCAGGTGCCAAAGGACAGGATGCGATGCTGCTGGCTATGTGTTTGTAGCGGCATGGCTGCGCTCGGTGCCGCCTCGCTCGCAGCCTCTTGCTGCCGCGCGCAGCCGTCGTAAGCGGGGGCTGACCCATGCGCGCAGGCTCGCCGACGCACGGGATCGGGGCCCGAGGCCAGCGGCCATGCAACTACGTCCAGCAGAGGCCAGGTCCCAAGAGACACGTTGCGTTGCTGTCGGTCCTGTCCCTTCGGCGTGCGCCTCTCTCTGCCTTCTGAAACCCTCTATTGTAGCAAGCTCGGCGCTAGTGCATGGCCTGCCACGACGAGTGGAAGTTGAACCAGGTGTGTAGGTCCACTTACACCTGGGGTCGGGCTCCGTTGCCAGCGGCGCTGCGACAGTCTTGTTTAGGCCTCTGGCCTCAGGGGAGTGTCGCGATGCTGTTGGCGAGGTGCGTCGCGGCGCGTCGTCTGACGCGCACTTTTGCGCCCGCCCGCCCGTCTGTCTGGCGCGGGGCGCCCTTCCACATGAAGCGGCACGTCCTCTGCCCTGCTTGTCTCGCAGCCTCTGGCTGCTCTCGCGATTGCAGTCCTCAGCGGGCACTGACCTAGTTGCGTAGGTTCGCTTGCACACGGGATCGGGCTCCGCCGCGTGATGCCCTCGGCAATGCAACGAAGTCTAGCAGTGGCCAGGTGCCAGAGGACCTGTTGCGATGCCGGGGGTAGGCCTTCGCTACGCTGCGCGGCGCGCTTGTGCATCGCCGCGGCCCTTTCTCGGAGGGCACCAACTATGCACCAACACCGATCCTGGCCCAGGATCACCCTGGGCCCAGGATCGGTGTATATGCCTTCTTGCGCAAGGCAGGAGGGCGTATACACCGATCCTGGGCCCAGGGTGATCCTGGGCCAGGATCGGTGTTGGTGTATAGTTGGTACCTTCCTACTTTCGGCCTGCGACGGCTCCGCTGTCGAGCGGAAAATGAGCCAGCTGCGTGGGCTCGCCGACGCATGGGATCGGGTTCCGTTGCTAGTGGCACTGCGACACCCTGTTTAGGCTCGGCCTTTAGGAAGTGTTGCGATGCTGGTGGCGAGGTGCTGTCCTAAGCGCGTCGTGTTCGACGCGCGTCTTGCCTGGTTCGCCATCCGACCGGCGTAGAACGCCCCTCATATCGCGGAGACTGACCCAGGAGTGAAGGTTCGCCCTCACTCGGGGTCGGGCTCCGACCCCATCGGCAGTTCAACCAGGCCAGTTTGAGGTCAGGAGCTTCTTGGCGGGTTGCGCTGCCGATGGAGAGGTGTAGTCGAGCTCCCGCATGGCGCTCCGCGTCGCGCGGCGCGCCGCCGGCCGTCGGGCCGAGGTGCGGGCCCGGACTCTCGGCCGCTGCAGTGATCGGCCTGTCAGGAGGGGAAAAAACCAGGGGCGGGAAAGAGGGGGGGATGACTGGGGGGGGGGGATATCATGGCGTGGGCCATGATATTTCGTCCCAGGCCCCCCCGCTGGGCCGCGCACGTGCCGCCGGTCATGATTTGCACCCCCCCCTCTTGGACACCCCCCTCTTGGCCGCTCCCGAAGAAACACAGACACAGTCAATCGTCGACGCCCAGGAAACATAGGAAAATATGCGAGGTGGGGGGGAAGATAAACAGACTAGATCATATGGGAAAGTACGGGGAAATCCTGTTATTTGCGCGTATTGATTTGTCTGTCCCAGGGCCCCTTCAGCCTGACCTAAGGAACGAGAAATATGGAACGAAGCCCCTTGTTTCCAAAGCGTAGCGCATAAGGAACGATAGCTGGTAAATGATGCATTGGGAACGATCATCGACGCATGCAAACCCAATGAACGACCGAGCCCCTTTTGAGAAGTAGGTGTTCTTGGTTCTTTCCGTTCACTGTAGGCCGATCCAGGAGCGAGGCCCTATCACCGTCGAAGACTTGCCCATGTGAGGTGTTTGTTGATGCTGCTTTTGTTCCTTTATCCTTCCTCCCTTCCCCCCCCTCTCCTATCCCTCCCTCCTCGCCCTCTCGTCCTGCTTTCGGACGATCGCAAACATGGATCAAAGGAGGGTGACTTAGCGACGGGTCCCGTTTCCATTGAGAATAGCGGATGTCCGCCGCCGAACGAGGCGGCACCGGCTGCATCATGGGGAGGGCACATCCCCCGATCCATGGATTTGGCGACCGCGCGCCAAATCCATGGGTCGCTAATCCATGTTTGCGCGTCCCCGATGCTTGTCTTCCTTTATTACCCTGGTGCTCCCCCGTCGTCGGCCCGGCGCTGCCACGAAGGCGCGCTGTGCGAGGGGTCGGCGCTGCTGCTAGCCGGCGCGGTGGCGACGCCCGCGACCAGCTCAGGCGCTTCGTGGTTTTTGTTTAACTCTCTCCAAGCAGTGGCGAAGCGTCCCAGCTCGCCTGTAGGTCCACCCAAGAATCTTCTAAGAACCTTCTGTTCGTGTTCCACGAAATGTTCTTGGAACCTTTCTGGCTGAGCCTGTCCTGTTTTAACACGTCGGGCTTATGTTCTAAGAAGGTCGTGCTTGGTCTCAGAACACTTCTGGGGTCCAAGGACATGTCGCCCCTCGGGATGCCGGGGCGGCCCGTCCCTGCCCTTGACAGGCTGTTCGGGGGGGCCCTCGTCGCCACGGCTGGGCGCGGCACGGAGAAAGCGGGTGCGTTCGGACCTAGGGCTGTGGAAGTCGATTCATGGAGAGGAAGCATGGAGTGGAAGTCGATTAATGGGTTGTGGACGTCGATTAATGGAGAGGGTTGTGGAAGTCGATTAGTGTCGGGGAAACGTAAGAGTCGAGTAAGCCGGAACTCGGGCTCGCCGACGTGTTTTGACGAGCGCGTCCTGGATTTTGGCGGCGCAGTGTTCGTGGGATGTTTGCAGCGGGAGCTCGCGTCAAATTTCAAATGGTGTCTCGTCATTTTCATTGATGGCCCCATGGGGCCATCCCGAGTCCCCCGAACTCGGGTCTTACGTCTCCCCGATAAGGGAGAGGAAGCATGTTGCCAAATAATTTCCAGATGCCTAACAAATGTGCCACTGTTATTTCCAATATGTAAAAACATGTTTGAAACATAGTTAGGACATGTTTTACATGGTTTAAACACATTCTTAGTTCAGTGATCGGATTGTTAGAGTGTCCATTGTCATGGCATCCGCAAACCCAGGGGGAGTCAGTGGACCGATTTCGAACAGCTTTGTTGGGCCGCCGTTGCCGCACCGCCATGGTCTCACGCGGTTCCTCTCCGATCCACTCGGGGCGATCGAAATGGGCACGGAAAGAATGGGTGCGAAGGCCGACCGCAGTTTCTGTCCACTTGAATTGGATTCGCTGTCGTCGTCGCCACAGACGCTGTCCACTCGAGACAGACGGCCACCTGCCAATCGGTCGCCACGGTCGGTTTCGGACAACCTTTGCTGCGGGGCGTCGTGCCCAGAGTTTGCGCAACCACTTCGGGCGTCCACATCAACGCCTCGGGCTTCTTTCGTGCCCCTCGAGGCCTCCAGGGATCCTAGACTATTCCTGGCAACCTCCAGAGAAGCCTTGGGACCTCAGGGACCTACGAGGGTCGGAGTCTGCGCGGGAGCCTGGGGCCAATCTCTGGACGCGGAGCGCCGTGGAGGCCCGCAGGCAGCTGAGATTCGAGCATCGATGACCCACAGCACGTCGGAGAGCCGACTGTTGGAGCACTTGGCCGCTCTCAGCGCACCGCGCTCCATACTCGGCCTCGCACAGATGGGGCGCACAGTGGGGGCCCATGCCAAGAAACACCCTGTTTGCCTCCAGGGTGCCCTGGGTTTCTTCGGTTTCGATGTTTTCGCCAGGGAGAGCGTAGCGTTCCCGGTGCTCCCACACCAACAATTAATGGACGTCCTGGGGTCTCAGGGTTGGGTTTCGCATGGAAGGTTTCTTGCTGTCGAGCTCCAACTATAGGGGCAGGGGGGAGTGCTTCTCAGAAGCACCCCTGCGTCTTAGAAAACGCGGGCTTTGTCTCTCTCTCTCTCTCTCTTTTGTTTTCTCTCTCTCTCTCTCTCTCTCACTCTCACTCTTCGTGTGTGTGTATATATATATATGTCTCATTATCTCCCTCCCTCTATTCGGTGGAGAACGAGGAGGAACGTGAGAAGGAGAAGGCCCTCTCAGAAGGCAGCGGGGCTTCTCAGGAGCCCTCCGGCCTTCTGAGAAGTTTTCTGTGTCTTCGGGGACGGCCTGGAGACCTTTTCAGAAGGCCAGAGGACGTCCGAGCCTTTGAGAATGCCCGCCCCTTCTCACCTCACCCCTTCCCTCCTACGCTCGCCGCCAATCTATCCCCCTTTTCCCCCCCTGTTTTTTGTTACCCTTCTCCCTCTCTCTCTATCTGTCCGCCTGACATGGCCAAGCCACTCTCTGTCCCCCTACGTTCCGCAGCACGTTCGCCTCTCACGCTTCTGGGAGCGCGAATCCCGTGTAATTCACGAGGGATCTTGGCACTGGGAGCGCGAAGCCCGCGTAATTTACGAGGGATCGTGACCCTGGGAGCGTGCATCCAGCGTCGCGGCCCTGTGAGCGCGAACCCAGCGTACTTTACGAGGGACTGTGGCCTTGAGAGCGTGAATCAAGTGTAAATTACGAGTGGTCGCGGCCTTGGGCGCGCGGACGCAGTGTAATTTACGAGGATTCGCGGCTTCAGGTCCTGCGCTTGATTCGGGCCGAAAAGTGCCCCCCGAGTACATATCCCAATACATAAAAGTGTTGGTTTCTGCTGTGGAGAGGGGGGGGGGGACCCTTTTGGGCAACTTCCGCGCGGTTCTTCGCGACCTTGGGGGCGCGGACACAGCGTAATTTACGAGGGATTGCGGCCCTGGGAGTGCGAATGCCGCGTAATTTACCAGGGATCTTGGCATTGGGGGCGCGGACGCAGCGTAATTTACAAGGGATCTTCGCTTCGGGAGCGCGAATCCAGTATATATTCACGAGGGATCTTGGCACTGGGAGCGCGAAGCCCGCGTAATTTACGAGGGGCCGTGGCCCTGGGAGCGTGCACCTGTTGTAATTTACCAGGGGTCTTGGCCCTGGGGCGCGAAACCCGCGTAATTTCCGAACGGGTCTTGGCCCTTGGAGCGTGCATCCAGCGTAAATCACGAGGGATGGTGGCCCTGGGATCGTGAATCCCGCGAAATTTGCAAGGGATCGCGGTCCTGTGAGCGCGAACCCAGCGTAATTTACGAGTGGCTGTGGCATTGAGATCGCGAATCCAGCGCAAATTACGAGTGGTCGCGGCCTTGGGCGCGCGGACGCACTCAAATTTACGAGGTTTCGCGGCTACGGGTCCAGCGCTTGATTTTCAGGAAATGGCTGAGGGGGCAGAAAAGCGCCCCCCGAGTACATATCCCAATGCAGAAAGGTATGGGTTTCTGCTCTGAGGGGGGTGCCCTTTTGGGCAACCTCCGCGCGGTGCTTCGCGACCCTGGGGGCGCAAACACAGAGTAATTTTCGTTGGATCGTGGCCCT
>CAUYUJ010002571.1:5000-15000 GCA_963575745.1 Prorocentrum cordatum | reverse complement strand
CGGGGGGCGCAGGGCCGCTCGAAAGTGCTGTCCTCGCCGCGGCCAGGGGGCGTGCGCTGCCGTTCTTGTGGGTGGGGGGGCGCAGGCCGGCAGTTGGAAGGCACTGCTCTCCGCGGTCGGGGGCGCTCGTCCCGGAGCGGCTGGAGAATGCAGGGTGTAGCCAGGACTGCAGGCAAGGGGGCGCGGTTAGTAGTAGGGCCCCGGAGCCCCCGAATTGGCCAGGATCACTGAACCAGGTCTGCCGCAGCTGCTGGTGTTTTTTCGGATGGCGGCAGTTTCTGTCAGTGGAACGGGGCGGGGGGGACGTCCCCCAGAACACATCACTAAACCAGGTCCCATTAAACCCAGTTGTGCCAACGTCCGAGAATGTCTGCAGGCCCACCTGCCCACTCCGCATGGGTACCGATGGTCACGAGCTCCCACGCCGCTCTGGGACGTGCGGGCCCCGATCGCATCAAGGGTCGAGGGCGCATAGCTATTCGCGCTTTTCGCGTTTCGCGCTTCGGCTCCGGTCTCTCCTCCTCCTCCTCCTCCGCCTCCTCCTCCTCCTCTTCTCCACTGGGGGGCAGCCTGAGAGCGCGGAAAGCTTGTTCGCGCCACTCGCGCGGCGCAGGGCGCGATCCTGGGAGCCCTCGTGTCTGCAGTTCTGCAACACGGGGATTTGCCCACTGACGAGACGGTCACACAGACCGAGAAAGAGGTGGATCGACGCCGTGCTAACGTACATCTGAGGGCCGGAGCCGAGGCTAAACCCCGCCTCTGCCGGGTTTGGCCCCGGTTCCCTGACACAATCATGTCCCGATCTGCTGTCCTCTTTAACAAACAACACCCCCCTCGCTCGGTGTGGCCCCGGTCCCCTGACACAATTCTGTCCCGATCTGGTGTCCTCTTTAACAAACGACACCCCCCCTGCCCGGTGTGGCCCCGGTCCCCTGACACAATCATGTCCCGATCTGCAGTCCCGTTTAACAAACAACACCCCGCCCCTGCTCGGTGTGGCCCCGGTCCCCTGACACAATTTTGTCCCGATCTGGTGTCCTCTTTAACAAACAACACCCCTCCCCTGCCTGGTCTGGCCCCGGTCCCCTGACACAATTCTGTTTCGATCTGCTGTCCTCTTTACCAAACAACACCCCGCCCCTGCCCGGTGTGGCCCCGGTCCCCTGACACAATTCTGTCCCGATCTGTTGTTTTCTGTAACAAACAACACTCCCCCTGGCCGGTGTGGTTCCGGCTCCCTGACACAATTCTGTTGCTATCCTCTTTAACAAACAACACCCCGCCACTGCCTGGTGTGGCTCCGGTCCCCTGACACAATTATGTCCCGATCTGTTGTCTTCTTTAACAAACAACACCCCGTTTGCTCGGTGTTGCCCCGGTCCCCTGACACGATTTTTTCCCGATCTGGTGTCCTCTTTAACAAACAACACCCCCCCTGCCCGGTGTGGCCCCGGTCCCCTAATCCAGAGGTCGCATTAAAGTGATCATTTCCCCCCTCTGTGACAGAGGGGGTGTTTTTTCGGAGGCCCTCTGTGACAGAGGGGGTGCGTTCGGAGGCCCTCTGTGACAGAGGGGGTGCGTTCGGAGGCTCTGTGCGACAGAGTTGCTCGTCATCCCGTTCCTCGTCATCCTGCTTCTTGATTTCGGATATGTCATGCTACCACTTCGCTCATCATCTTTGCGTCTGTGATCCTCGTCGTGTTTTTCCATGCGTCCTTTTCACAATTTCCACCACATTATCCTCCGTTGCCGTTTTGGCCCGCCATCTACCTCGTCACTCTCCTTCGTCTGCATGTCCTCATTCTCTGCCGCTCTTTTTTCGCCCCCCTCTCTGGTTCGATTTCCGCTCTTCGTCCACTTCGTTCATCCGTTTCCAACCCCCCTTCCTTTCAAGTTCTCCGCCGTCCAATCACATCGCGTCGTCCGTCGCCTCTATGCTCAGACCATCCCGCGCCCGTGGGATCGCCCGCGAGCAACGGTGCAGCCGGGCCCGTCGCGGCCTAACGCGCGCCTGCGCCATCGTTTTGCAATGGGCGATGCAGGCGGATACACATGGGGTGGCGCGGGAGGATGGTGGGATAGCCGCAGCAGCGGCTGGCGTGGCTGGGAGGACGGCCATGATTGGTCAGCGTGGGGTTGGAGAGACTGGCGACAAGACGGGAACGCGCCAACGGAGGACGCCAAAATGGCGCGATGGCCCTGCCGCCGCAGCAGCGGCGGCGGTCTCGCCTCAACGGCCGTCTCGCTTCGCCGCGCTTAGCGTTGTGAGCCCCCGCGCCCCTGGTCTCGGCATGCCCGAATTTGATAATTTCGTGAGGGCTGCCCTCCGAAACTCACCAGAACCTGGGAACACAGTTTCAGGAGAGGGGTCGGGATCCCGAGCCGCGCCTGCGGCGCAGGAGCCCCGCGCCACCGCAGCGGCGGCGGCGCGCGGGCCCCAGGATTTTGAGAAGTTTGATGTTAATTTTTTTGAGTTATGAAGAGAGGCTCGGCACTTCGTTTAAGCAACACAACCAAGCGTTGAAATGGTGGCGCCATCTGAATGAAGACCCAACTGCCCCGTTCGAGTCAGAAGCCAAGTGGTTTGACAATGCGGAGCCCACCATGGTCGCTGTTTGCGACCACGGTGCGAGAACGAGCTTTGGTTTCAAAAGCGACGAGGAAGTCCCTTGGCGGTGGCAAGAGATGGTGGCGACGCTCAGGGAGGAAGATATCAGGGAGGTCGTGGGGGGGCCCGCAGCAGCGGGGCTCTGATCGGCTGTTCCCTCGAAGTCCGGCCAAACAGCTACGACCACATGCGCCAGAGTATTGTGCGCGCGCGACAGTTCGCGGGGCAGCGGGTGAAAGTGAAGCTGCCGATGTGGGATTTCGTGTTGCACCGCGACGACGGGACAGGCGTCCGCTTACACCCGCACTGGGGCGACAGGAAGATCGAAGCTCTGCCCCTCGTCCCCCGCGCGGACAAGGTGAGGCCGCCAGCCGCGGGTTTGGGCGGGAGCGACGGGTCAGGAACTTTTCGCTGGTACAGGGAGCTCGGTGTGGAGCGTGAGGTCAAGTTCGACGCCGCCAGAGAGAAGGGGGGGCCGACGCCTTCTCAGGGGCCCCGCATCAGCGGGGCCGCGGCGTCCAGCACCGGGCCCTCGGCGTCCGCAGCAGCGGCTGGCAAACCAGTAGTTTTGGGGCCGAATAGCTCCCCAGACGATTTGGTTGCGGAGTAGATGGCTCCGCAGCAGCGGGGCTCGAATGAAGGGCGCGTCGCATTTCGGCAGGGGCGCGCGCGTCGGCCGCCGAGATCGGGGGCGCGCGTGCAGGCGCCGTGGCGCGATCTTCGTTATGAAGTCTTCCCTCTCCCCCCCTGTCCCCCCATCCCGCCGCCCTCAACGTCGGCTCCTCGCCGCCCGTTCCTCGTCGCTCCACGCCTGTTCGTTCTCTTCCAATTTCCTCTCCCGCTTCCTCGTTCTCTCCTTCCCATTTTTCCCTCCATCCCATTGCATCCCTGGCACCCCCGCGAAGTTCGCAGTTAGAAGTTGGAAGTTCGGAGTTCGAAGGTCGCAGTTTGAATTTCGAAGCTTCGCACTTCGAGGTTCGATCTTCGAACCTTCGTCATCTCGTCGTCGTAATCGTCGTCCTCGTTCGTCGTCGTCGTTCCTCGTCGGCGTCGATTGTCGTTGTCGTCGTCGCTCGTTGTCGGCGTCGCCGTCGTCGTCGTGGTCGGCGTCGTCGTCGTCGGTCGTCGTCGTCGCTAGTCGTCGTCGCTGGTCGCCGTCGTGGTCATCGTCCTCGTCGTCGTCGTCGTGGTCGTCGTCGTCCTCGTTGTCGCCGTCGTGGTCATCGTCCTCGTCGTTGTCGTGAAACGCCCCACGTAGGAGGAGCAGAGAAGGGAGCAAGGAGAAATGAGCACGGTGGAGGGAGGAGGGAGGACTGAACAGGAAGAGGAGGGTGCAGATGGAGGTAGAAGGGATGAGGTAGTTCAGAAGTGGGAGCAGCAGACTGGCGCAATGGGAAAAGCCATGTGAGTGCAGGGAGGAATGGACATGCGATAAAGTGAAGCCGCAGCCGCTGCGGGTCCGCCTCCCGCCGCGCCCGCCCGCCTCCGCGACGGAACCGCGCAGGGGCCTCTGCCGAAGTCTCCGCAGCAGCGGGGACTGCCAGAGGAGGCTCCTTCGCGGCCCTTGCGCCGCTATGGCGAGCATCGCGGGCAAGTACGGCGTCGATGACTTCGAGCTCATCGCGACGGAGGGCAGTGTTTGGAACTGGGCGACCATGGTGGTGCGGTTTTTCGAGTGGCGCAATCGTTGCCGCCATGCACGCGCCGTTGGAGAGAAGGGCCAGATGCTCGTCGACCAGGCGCGGCAGATGATGGAGGAGGCGCGCCGTACCGAGGAGAAGGGCAAGATGATGCTTGAGATGTCGAAGAAGACGGTGAAGGACATCCCAGGCAATATTCGGCACTTTTGCCGCCAGCCGCACCAGGGAAGCTGAGCGGCGATCGGAGCTGGGCCGATAGAGGAGGATGAGGAGGAATAGGAGGGAGGATGAGGAGAGGAGGAGGAGGGGGATGAGGAGTTGGAGGCAGCACGCGCACCCGCACTAAGAGCCGCCAGCCGCGCCCGTCTCCGAGCTTGAAACCCGAGCTTGGCTGGAAGGGGGGAGGGTGGTAGCAGAAACAGCGCAGGACAGGGATGGGGGAGGTCACGCATCCGCCGCAGTAGCGGCGGTGGTACGACAGTTCTCATGGCGGCGCGGCGGTCGCTGAGAAATGGAGCACGTGCGTGGGCCTGCGTGCGCTTAAGTATGAGTGCCTCTCGTCCCCTCCCCTCCTCTTCCTCCATGATCTCTCTCCTGATGCATATCCCCTGCCAGGTCTCGTCCTGCTCCTATCCGCCCCCCCTCGTCCGTTCCTGCCACCAGCCACATGGGGCGTTCTCAACCAACACCCCATTGAGTGTCCCCATGTGAAGGTTGCCCTTGTCATGTGGGCGGACTCGCAAGAGCCGAGTGGCTGGAGAACTAGTAGTTTGGGGTCCGAACAGCTCCCCAGACGATTTGGTTGTGGAGTAGGTGGCTCCGCAGCAGCGGGGCTCGAATGAAGGGCGCGTTGCATTTCTGCAGGGGCGCGCGCGTCGGCCGCCGAGATCGGGGGCGCGCGTGCAGGCGCCGTGGCGCGATCTTCGTTCTGAAGTCTTCCCTCTCCCCCCTGTCCCCCCATCCCGCCGCCCTCAACGTCGGCTCCTCGCCGCCCGTTCCTCGTCGCTCCACGCCTGTTCGTTCTCCTCCAACTTCCTCTCCCGCTTCCTCGCTCTTTCCTCCCCATTTTCCCTCCATCCCAGTCCATCCCTGGCACCCCAGCGAAGTTCGCAGTTAGACGTTGGAAGTTCGGAGTTCGAAGGTCGCAGTTTGAATTTCGAAGCTTCGCACTTCGAGGTTCGATCTTCGAACCTTCGTCATCTCGTCGTCGTAATCGTCGTCCTCGTTCGTCGTCATCGTTCCTCGCCGGCGTCGATTGTCGTCGTCGTCGTCGTCGCTCGTTGTCGTCCTCGCCGTCGTCGCCGTGGTCGGCGTCGTCGTCGTCGGTCGTCGTCGTCGCTAGTCGTCGTCGCTGGTAGCCGTCGTGGTCATCGTCCTCGTCGTCGTCGTCGTGGTCGTCGTTGTCCTCGTTGTCACCGTCGTGGTCATCGTTCTCGTCGTCGTCGTCGTCGTTGTCGTGAAACGCCCCGCGTAGGAGGAGCAGAGAAGGGAGCAAGGA
Organism: Prorocentrum cordatum; assembly: GCA_963575745.1. Lineage (NCBI taxonomy): Eukaryota > Dinophyceae > Prorocentrales > Prorocentraceae > Prorocentrum > Prorocentrum cordatum. Next base: position 9,254 of record CAUYUJ010002571.1, on the reverse strand, counting down.
GAAATGAGCACGGTGGAGGGAGGAGGGGGGACTGAACAGGAAGAGGAGGGAGCAGGGGGAGGTAGAAGGGATGAGGTAGTTCAGAAGTGGGAGCAGCAGACTGGCGCCAGGGGAAAAGTCATTTGAGCGCAGGGAGGGATGGCATTGCGATAAAGTGAATCCGCAGCCGTTGCAGGTCTGCCCCCCCGCCGCGCCCGCCCGCCTCCGCGACGGGGGCGGCCCAGGGCATGGAGCAGCAAGGCGCGACTGGAACCGCGCGGGAACCTCTGCCGAAGTCTCCGCAGCAGCGGGGGCTGCCAGAGGAGGCCCCTGATGCAGTTCCGCAGGGACTGGCAGATTCAGCACCAGCCTCCGCAGCAGCGGGGGAGGAGGTTGCAACGAAACTTCGGACATTGCTTTCGTCGCTGTCTGGTGCCCAGGAAACCGTTTCGCGGAGCCTGGCGGTTGCTCGGGCAATGATGGAGCAGGGCGAGATCGCGGAGGCGCGGAAGTTAACGGCCGCCGCCAACCTCTTTGTAGTCACAACGGCTATGGAGGCGGCTTCCGCAGCAGCGGGGGCATCCGTGGTGCCAGGCGCCGCCGCAGTGGTAATCGAGCCTGGGCAGAACGCCGCCCGCTCCGATGGCCCGAGACCGAGATCTCCCTGCACGACTAATTGGCGACAACGGAAGGGTCTGATCGCAGCGCGCAAACTGCGTGACAGCTCCCCCGCAGCAGCGGGGGCCCGCGTGACGCAGCCTCTCGCCCTGACCTCGAAGGCGCGGTCGCCAGCGCTTCCTGTCCAAGAGGGCTTCCCAGAGGAAGGCCGCCCGCACTTCCCATCGGAAGAGCGCGGCCCGAGCCATTCCAAGCCTCTTGTGCCCCTGCTGTACGACGATGAAGACCAGGTGCAGGAGGGGCAGACAGAGGCGCGCGTGAATCTGGCTTTTGCTTCCCTCGTCCTGCGCGCGGACGCCTCCCTGTCGAATTGGGTCGCAGCTGTCAGGGACAGGCGCGCAGGGGTCGTCTTAGTCTCCTTCGAGCCTGGTGCACCCATCAATCGCGATCAGCGGAAGCAACATCTCGACGATCTCATCCGCCAGAGTGGCTTCCACGGGAAGGTCGCGCGCGAGTGCGTCGGGGCTCTCCTCTGGGTTCCCGAGCGCGTCGAGCAGTGCGAGGTGCTTTGCGCGCACTCCCACGGGAAGTTCCTGGTTCAGGCCTGGTCGTTGACCCCGGCAGCGGTGGCTCACAATCCGAAAGCAAAGGAAGGCAAACTCTCCATAGCAGTGGGGGGCGTGTTCTTCCGACACCAGACGAGCCTCGCGGGGAACCCGTGGCCCGAAAACTTCCGCAACGGGCTGCGGAACCTGGCGTTGCGGCACCGAGTGCGTATTCTCGCCGGGATCTTCGACGGAGACAGGGGCGATCTTTCGGAGCTGCTCAGAAGTTGCGGCGCGCCTGGTACAGGCGCTCTCGGCTAGGCTTTCTGGTGCCCGAAAAAAGAGAGTCACGTGACGCACCCGCGCTACATCGTGATTCCTGGCCCCGCTCAGGTTCGCGAGTGCCCTGCGAGCGAGCAGCCGGATCTGCCGCGCTGGTGGAATCAGGTTTTCCAGCCTCCGCAGCAGCGGGGGCTCCTCACCAGGCTGGAGACTTTAAGGGTAGCTCTTTGGGAGATGTTATAGTATCGGGAGCATAGCTCGCGCGCCGTTGCCTTTGGCTCAAGGCACGCGCGCCCTATTTGCCCGGACACCGCGAGTGTTCGCTATGTGCTGGAAAGACCGATACATCGATCTTATCCTATCTTTTCCGTCCATTCCTCTTACTGAACCACGTCAGTACGATACCGGACGCTATTTGCCATCCGATGTCTACGGAATCGGATGCTATTTGAGTTACCAGGCTCACTTTCGACTTGGTAGCGGAGCTGGCCGCACTCTCGTGTGGTCAGCTCTTGCTCTTCTTAGCCTCATACTCTTCGGCGCGATCTTCGTGACCACCTACCACCCTGCGCTATCGCTCCCAGTACGTTTACGAGGATCTATCCAAGAGCAAGAAGCGACACGAGAGGCACGACGTCTAGACAACGACATTGGTACCATATACGCTTCATCATTGCGCTACCACCAACCGCTCGGCAACGAGCCAAAAGCGCAATACCTGAAGCACGGGCGGAGAGATCCGCCAGATAGAGCGCCTCGAAGACTCGACAAGGCGCTACTCCAGCGCGGCAACGCGCCTAATAACCGCCCTTATCTACACAGCCTTGGGCTGGTTATCTTCGCTATCATATGGTTCGCGCTGGGGGCAGCAATCGGACACATGCGTCGTGGAGACAACAGCACCGATGGGCAAACACATGGCCCCTATTGGGACCCTCAAGGCAACGTACCTTTCCGCGAGTACGTCTATGAGGTCAACGCATGGCTCAACGTCACAAGCGGACGTATGACGCCACAGGCCCAAGCGGCCGCCATACAACGCGGCCTAGGCGGCCTAGCGAGGACACTCGCCATGAGGGTACCACCTGACATTATAAATTATGGTGCTGACATCGATGGGGTCCACACCGACCCAGTGACCTACATCATGTTCCTCCTAAGCATGAAGTTCGAACGCCTGGAAGATGAGCGCCAGCTCACTTCCGGCACGCAACTCATCGACTTCCACGTGCCTCACGGGGAACGAATCGATGTCACCCTTACCCGATTCGAAATGGCCCGTCTTGAGGCGCAGTCGGTGGGACTTGACCTTCCCAACTTCCAACTACTAACCACGATCTTGTTCCGCGCATTAGGCGTCGGCAACCAGCGAGCCATGCAACTTCTACAGCCACTCAATCACCAAATGCCCCGAACACAACAACAGTATGATGAGTTGCTGGAGAGGGTGCGTTCGATAGGCCACCTATCCGAACGGTCTCCTGGTAATATAGGATCTGTGTTTGGAAGGGGAAGGGGATCTGGTAGTGGTAATTCCTACACTACCTTGACTACTGAAGCCCAGCCTGGAAACGGGCCCTCAAGCATATGGGCCGATGAACCTGGAGATCCACTGCTTTACTAGCAGGAGATCGATCACAACCAAGCTGGGCAACCAGCCCTCCTTCTAGAGAACCGCAACCACACCGCTCCTTATGGGGCGAATCAAATCCCCTAACCGACGGTGTATCCACCTACTTGGGAGACGAGGATTTCGACTCCGGCACCGACACAGATACTATATCATCAGACGGTGTTGAAGCTTTAGATTGGTCAGATATTATGAATATGGATAATGACAGTCAGCTTGCTGAACATTTGTTCTGGTTATTACAACAGGCCAAACGAAGGTGGAGGAGGTTCACACGAAAACCAGTGCGTCGTGTTAGAAGGAGGATACGGAGGAGCTTGAAGGGAAAAGGTAAAGGTAAGCGAGGTCGTCGGAGGTTGAACGGACGAGGCATCGCGGCATTTCTCCAGAGGCTCTCAGATGAACAATATGATGAGATATTCTTTGGGGGAAAGGGCCGTGGCAAGGGCCGTAGAGAGACCTCAGGAAAAGGCAAGGGTAGGCGGGGAAACCCGCGAGGTGGAGACGGCCAGGTTCTTAAATGCCATGAATGTGACAGTACCGACCATCTTGTGCGAGATTGTCCAGCGAAGGGAAATGGAAAGGGCAGGTCGACCGAAGTCCATTTTGGCTCAAGTGAACCATTCATTGAGTATCTGAGCCTCCAGGATTTTAAAGCCACGGAGCAGATATTTTACACTTGGGTTAGTTGCATGGGCAACGTCGACGAGCTCGAGGCGTATGGTCATGGATTGTACGCGTACTACCTCGAGTACGTCCGCCGGTTCGTTATTGGCAATGACGAGCTCACTCCCGTGGATCACGGTACGCTGGGAAACCAGCCTCTTTCTTTCTTCGACTGGATGTTCGGGAACCCAGGTAACATCATGGCTTACGAAAGCAGTGACGAGGACATCACTGTAGAGGCCTCGCCTTCCGAGGTTGAACGCAACCTCCAACCTCCACCCGAAATCCCGCCTGGAAACAGGCCTACTTTGATGGGGGACTATCCCCAAACTGCTGAAGACTTAATAGATATGGAGTCTCAGGCGTTCGTTCAAGCATTCATTGCAGGTGAACCAGAGACCCCATTTATACCCCCTGGTCCGCTTGCTCCAGGCGAATGCGGACCACGCACTCTCCTGCAGACCCTCATGAGGATGCATGAGATACTTATCACCGCGTACCCCGAGAGTCAAGAGCACATCGAAGCTGACAGCA
>CAUYUJ010002570.1:551723-603100 GCA_963575745.1 Prorocentrum cordatum | reverse complement strand
TCCTCCTCCTCCTCCTCCTCCTCCTCCTCCTCCTCCTCTTGGTGCTGGGGTTCGGCATCATATTCTGCTACGGCGTCCTGCTCCTTCCTCGGGCGAGGGGGAACGTACAAATCTCTGAGCGCGTCTGGCGGTTGTCGGTGCTCTCCAGAGGCCTCCACTTCCTTCCTTCGGAGGAAGACCGAGTTGTTGATTAGTTCGACCTGCTGTTGGCATATCCCGCCCATGCAGCAGCCTGGGGAAGGTACTCGAGTGGCGTGCGGGGCAGATCACCGCCTCGGGTCAGGTGGGCGGCGCAAGCGGCAGAACGTCGCCACAGGGCCCTCGACTGCTTTCCTCTGCAGCCCTGTAGCCCATTCGCTGTGCAGAACCAAATTCCACCGAGTTCATCTCCCGTCCCCTGCCTTTTTTCATGTTGTGGATGCCAGGACAATAGACACCCTAACAGTCCTATCATTGAAGTTGACATGTGTTTAAGTGTGTAGAACATGGTATAGACATGTTTTATTAATGTTGTTTACAGATCAACAACAGATTTAATACATCATTTAGGCACCTTGAAATTATGTGGCAGCACGCTTCCTCTTCATTCATCGACTTCAACAAAGACATCGGGCTCGTGGGCGCCACTGGCGCGACGCTACCGTGCAGTCGCAGGACCCCGGCGCGTCGCGCCTCTGCCCCCCTCCTCCTGGTCCTGGGACTCTGGCGCATCGCAGTGCTTGCGCCGTCTCGGAGGGCGTGCTCTAGCAAATCTCTGGGGCCCGTGGAGGCCTCCACCCTTGAGCAGGGACCGACCGTCCCGGCACTCCGATAGTCCTACCACGAAATGTTCGTAGAACCCAGAAATGCTCCAAGAACAAAACAGTGTTCTTAGATCATTAGCCTTATGTGTTAAAATAAAACAGTCTCAGCCAGAACTGTTCTAAGGACATCTCGTGGGAACCACAAAAGGTCCTTAGACCATTTTTTGATAGGGCTATAGGCACGCCAGGACGCTTCGCCACTGCTTGAGTGGAGGCCTCCACCCCTGCCCGCCCCCTCCCTCCTCCTCCTCCTCCTCCTTCCTCGGAGGATCAAGGTCCTTCCCGTGAATCCGTTGGCGCCTGCAGGCCTCTCGGAGAGCACTATGTTACTATGTTGGAGCCGCCCCTGCTCAAGCAGTTGTGATGGAATGACGCAAGCAAAATGGGTGCCGGCCCAAACATCCCAGACGGTGAGGAGAAAAATCTGTGAGACCCACCCGTACCCAGGAAGCACCGCAAGGAAACAGCTGAGCGTGTGCTGGTCTCTGACAGGTTGCTCCGATTAGTCCCCCCTTCCCTCCCCTGCCCCTCCCTCGTCGGCGTCGGCGGGGGACCAGCCGGTGGCGGCCAAATCATCTGACCACGAGTAGAAATTACATGGCGAAAGACCCAACCACCGCATCGTGGGTACCGCTATCGGTGGAACTCCTGATGGGTCCGCGAACCGTGTGAGGGGCGTGCCGAATTGGGCGCGGTGGTGGCATGCGAACCCTCCCACTGGATCCTTCGGCGGAGCATCCTTTGGGGCCACGAGACGTGTGAGGGGGTGTACCGAACTGGGTGCGGTGGTGCCATGCGAATCTTCCACCTGGAGCCTTCGGCGGAACTCCATGGGGCCACGAACCGTGTGAGGGGTGTGTCAGATTGAGCGAGGTGGTGTCATGCGAACTCTCCCACTGGAGCCTTCGGTGGGGCTCCCCATGGGGCCACGGACCGTGTGAGGGGTGTGCCGAAGTGGGCGCCGTGGTGCCATGCGAACCCTCCAACTGGAGCCTTCGGTGGAACTCCTTTATGGGGCCACGCACCAGGAGGCGCCGAAATGACGGCGGAACTGCATGCGAACCCTGTGACTGAGGCCTTCGGCGGAACTCCCTATGGGGCCACGAAACGTGTGCGGGGTATGCCGAATTGGACGGGAAGACTGTATGCGAACCCTGCCAATGTGGCCCTCGGTGGATTTCCCGATGGGGCCACGAACCGTGTGAGAGGGGCACCGAAATGGGGGCGCAACTGCATGCGAACCCTGCCAATGTGGCCTTCGGTGGAGAATCCTTTGGGGCCACGCACCGAGTGCGGGGTGCGCCGAAACGAGGGAGGGACTGCATGCGAACCCTGCCTCTGGGGCCTTCTATGCAACTGCCTATCGGGCCACCAGCCATGTGAGGGGTGCGCCGAAATGAGGGTGGAACTGCATGGGAACCCTGCCACTGAAGCATTCGGTGGAGCTGCCTATGGGGCCACGAACCGTGTGAAGGGTAAGCAGAGATGAAAATAGAACTGCATGCGAACCCTGTCACTGAAGCATTCGGTGGAACTCCATGTTGGGCCACGAACCGTGCGAGAGGGGCACCGAAATGGGTGCGGACTTGCATGCGAACTCTGTCACAAAGGCATTCGGTGGAGCTCCCTATAGGGCCACGAACCGTGTGAGGGCTGCGCCGAGATGAGGGTGGAACTGCATGCGAACCCTGCCAATGTGGCCTTCGGTGAAGGCCCCCTGTGGGGCCACGGACCGTGAGAGGGGTGCGCCGAAATGAGGGCGGAACTACATGCGAACCCTGCCGCTGGGGCCTTCGGTGGAACTCCCTATGGAGCCACGAATCGTGCGAAGGGTGCGCCGAAATGGGGGCGGAACTACATGCGAACCCTGCCGCTGGGGCTTTCGGTGGAACTCCCTATGGAGCCACGAATCGTGCGAAGGGTGCGCCGAAATGAAAATGGAACTGCATGCGAACCATGCCACTAGGGCCTTCGGTGGAGCCCCCTATGGGACCACGAACCGTGTGAGGGCGTGCAAGAATGGGCGGGGAACGATGACGATGATGATGATGATGATGATGATGATGATGATGATGATGATGATGATGATGATGATGATGGCCGTAATGGTGATGCCGATGGTGATTGTGATGACGGTGACGACTTTATGATGATGATGCTGATGATGATGATGATGATGCTGATGATGATGATGATGATGATGATGATGATGGTGGGAGGAGGGAAGAGGGGGAGGAGGAAGGAGAGGAGACCTGGACGCGGGGCGCTGTCTCTTCAAAACGAGGACCCAAGGCAGGATGGTTGGACAACAACAAACCCCGAGCGGACTAACCATTTGATCATACATAGGGTAACGCTCGAGGGGGAGACCCAGAGACGTGTTCATCTGACTCTGAAATGCGCGCGGGAATCATTGATGCGTTTAAAACCAAGTGGACCATCAACCTGTAGATAAAAAAACTTACGGGAACAACACATGTGACTACGGTTACCCTCATTTGACGGCACATGTGAACATCCGCATAGAAGCCGGTCATGAGACTCCTAAACGATCATGTGGTCCTGATTGTTAGCTGACCGGAACGGGATGACCTCTGAAGCTCTTTGTCCAACCCCGAACGCGGCACACCGCCGCGAACATGCAAACATCACGGCACCTGGGATAAACTGAGTCCAACCGAGAGCCCCTCAACGCAAGCTCTGGATGGGGAACGAGAAATACTGTGGAGTATAGTGAGAAGACGCGGGCAAATCTGAGTCGTGAATGCGGCCTCTGGGGGCTCGCCCCTCGGGGCATCCGAACTATCTCCGGGCATGTTGCTCAAAGCCTGGAGCTGCTGGGGGGGATTCGCCAACTTGTGATCGACCTCTACTCTATAGACGAGAAAAAAAACGGGGGTTTTAGCGGAGACATGATATCCCAGCGCTACGCACTTCGCAACCGTCCAAAACAATGACCAGACACAATGAGATCCTGGACTTGAGCGCAAAGTCGACACCCGCCCCCTGGCCGGCACGTCCTCCCCGAACCGTTCTCCATCGGAGAAAGAACAGGACTATGAGCGGGTGGAATCAATGGCTGGACTGCAACGTCTGCTGCTGCGTGCACGATGTGATCGAATCCTCGCGGGCGGTTTTCGCTGGTTCTGCTGATCTGCCCACCGATGCACGGGCTCGCTTCGCAAATATATCAGTCCAATCGCAGGATGTACACCGTTGTCACAGCTCCTCGATCAGGTTGACAGTGTCCACGGAAATTGCGCTTGGCAGCTCCATTTCTGCAACTGCGTGAACCGGAGGGGCTTCGTTGGGGGTGGACGGGCTCAGGGGGGAAACGTCGAGATGGAATCGGCGATGCGTGGCTGAGCGAACGGCGATAGGCCTACGATGGCGAATCCGAGCGTCGCTGCTGGGCGGGATGGGCTTTCGAGCCCCTATCGGAATGCCGCCGACTGTTGCCACTCCCCAAACCCTTCGCTTTGGGGCTCCGTCCGGCTGGTGTGTAAGGGGGGGTTGGTTGTTCGGTGGAATGGGCCGGCGGACTCGGCGGCCCCGACAGATGGCACCTAGCCGCCCTGTGATGGCTTCAGGACAGCCCACGAAACCTTGGAGGTTTCGTGGGCTGTCCCGAGAGAGGCTACGAGGGGCTAAGAGGCCTTCAGATGGGGTTCCGCGACGGCTCCAGGCGGCCCTGGGACGGCCCGAAAGGCGCCCCAGACAGCCCCATAGGACGCCGAGACGGCCTCAAGACCACTCACGATGGCCCCATGACGGCCCAAGCAGCCTCCAAGATGGCCCCAAGACGGCCCCAGAGACACACAAGAGGTCCCTGAGATCGCCCTAGAGGGCCCCAAGATGCCCCAAAAAGGCCCTTTCCGAAGGGGCCAGACGGCGCAAGAACACCCCAAGACGGCCTCCAAAAGCGCCGGACCCCAAAGATGCCCCCAAGAAGCCCCGAAGACCACCTAAGAAGCCTCCAAGAGGCCCCCAAGAAACCCCCAAACGCCACGAGAAACCACCAAGGCACCCGTGGAATTGTATGCGAATTGCGCGTCGTTGCTATGCTCATGGGGATTTGAATTTGGCGATGCCTTGTGCTGACACGCGGTGGATGCCCATTCCCCTCGAGGACATTCGCCCGCTCGTTCCAGCGCTGAAGCGGGGGGGGGGCGCATCCGCCTCCCGTGGCACTGGCAGCCCCCTGGCGGGCAAAACGACACAGCAGAATTGCAGGGCAGACGAGCAGGGAAAACCAACCAACGCCCAGTCTTGACGTGCTTGGGACGTGCACCCCGCGAAGCGAGAAGAATCCCTGAACGATTGGGGGCCCCTGGGGCCGATGCATCCCCCCCTGAACCGATCGCCTCTGACGTGACACCCGCAAGCCGTCCGCGCCGCCGCCGCCGGCAACCGGGGCTCCGACGGTGATGCTCTGGGTCATGCTCTGGTCGCCCTCCTGCTCGTCCTGCCGTCTCGGGTCGGACGAAAGGGGGAGCATGTGAAACGACTGCTACACTCGACCAGGATAGTAAGGATGCGCGGTAAGGATGTAATGGCCTTGGAACGCCATGTTGACGCTTTCCGTGCGGAGCGCAGCAGAATGCTGAAGGATGCCGAATACCGAATGGGGCAAGGATGCAAACGGTAGCCTTGGAAAGTTGCCCCATCCTTACTATCATGGTTGACTGTAGCAAATCAATTCACGTAGCTGTTGTGGGTCGGTGTCGAGACGGTGCGGTGACACCCCTCGAAATCCCAAGGGACCTCACCGCACGGTCAGACCGCCTCGTTCCTCGGACCCTTGGAGGCCCCCGTCGCCCGAAACGCCCTCGGATAACGACCAAAGCCCCAGTTGCGTGAAGCAGATTTCGCACGTAAGCTCCCGTTTCCCTGTCCACCCTTTCGTCCGACCAAATCGTCGTGAGGGGCAGAATGCCAGGCGGGGATTTATCCATATCCACCGCCTGGGAACCGACGCCCTGGTGCCCCAGCGAAGGGTGGATATGGATATATTTCGGCCCCCGGGGGCCCGAATATGTCCAGATCCACCGCCTGCCGAAGCTCCGAGAACTGACCCTCCAGGCGGTGGATATGGATATACACTCCCAAGCCGAAAGTTTGTCCTCTTGGACTAAAATATGGGAACATCCATGGATCCAATTGGATCTTTTTTTTTCGGGTGTGGGAGAGCTTCGTGGATCCAATTTCTGTGTCGCGCGGATCCAACTTCCTGCGTATGGAAAAAAAGGATGGGCCCATGTATTGCTCGAGAATAAACAAATAATAACAATTAACATCCGGGACCCAGGGGAAATGGGACCCGCGGGGCACCGCAAGTGAAGCATCATGCTATCCACGGTGCTGTGGATATGCAAACCCATGCTATGATTCTACGGGGGAGGGGGGTTTTCCCAAGATGAAGAGGGGAAGGATGAGGGAAGAGGCAAGAGGAGGTGGGAGGAGAACAAAGGGGACGCAACGGGGGAGAGAGGATAAATAATCAGGGAAGAGGGGGGAGGAGGAAGGAAGAGGAGGAGGAGGAAAAGGAGGATGAGGGAGGAGGGAGGAGAGATGAGGGAGGCGGACGGACGAAGGAGGAAAGAGGAGGAAGGAGGAGGTGGGAGGAGGGGGGAAGGGGGAAGAGGAGGAGAGGAAGGGATGAGGGAGGGCGAGGACATACAAGCAAAGTGTCCAAGTCGGAAGCTCGAGCGCCACAGCGGGCCCGGCCATTTTCCCTTCACTTCTCCCATAACATGTGGTTGCTCGAGCGCCACCGCGGGCCTGGCCATCTCAAGGAAAACCTCACATTTGCTCGAACGCCACAGCGGGCCTAGCCAACTCCCGCATCTCCAACTATAACATATCTACCCCACCCCGAAAAGAGCGCTACATGTATCCGCTCACCTGAACGGCGCGTCGCTTCCGACACGCGGGGCTCAAGAGGAAAGTATCTCGGCCTGCGGAAGTGGGATTTCGAACTGCGTATCCCCCTACGTAAGGGGTGCTAAATCCTGGGATTTCGATCTGCGTCTCCCCCATACGTAAGGGGCGCCAAAGTCCTGCATGGGACTTCGAGTTGCGTCTCCGCCTACGTAAGGGGTGTTAAATCCAGCATCGCCAGACCGAAAGCGTTTCCTTTTGGACTAAAAAATGGGAACACCCATGGATCAAATTGGATCATTTTTCGGGTGTGGGAGAATTTCGTGGATCCTATTTTTGTGTTGCGCGAATCCAAATTCCTGTGTTAAAAAACCATGGATCCAGTCACTCCCCGGGAATAAATGAATAATAATAATAATAATAAAAAGAAGAATAATAATACTAATACTAGAAATAAAACTAATAACACGTATAATAATAGTAATAATAATGATAATACTAACGATACTACAAATAATAATACGAACAATAGCTAGCATCCGGGACCCAGGGGGAATGAGATCCGCGGGCCACCGCAAGTGAAGCGTCATGCTATCCACGGTGCTGTGGATATGCAAACCCATGCTATGATTCTACGGGGGAGGGGGGCTTTCCCAAGATGAAGAGGGGAAGGATGAGGGAAGAGGCAAGAGGAGGTGGGAGGAGAAAAGAGGGGACGCAAGGGGGGAGAGAGGATAAATAATCAGGGAAGAGGGGGGAGGAGGAAGGAAAAGGAGGAGGAGAAGGAGGATGAGGGAGGAGGGAGGAGAGATGAGGGAGGCGGACGGACGAAGGAGGAAAGAGGAGGAAGGAGGTGGGAGGAGGAGGGGGGAAGGGGGAAGAGGAGGGGAGGAAGGGATGAGGGAGGGCGAAGACATACAAGCAAAGCGTCCAAGTCGGAAGCTCGAGCGCCACAGCGGGCCAGGCCATTTTCCCTTCACTTCTCCCATAACATGTGGTTGCTCGCGCCCCACCGCGGGCCTGGCCATCTCCCGACAATCCTCCCATTTGCTCGAACGCCACAGCGGGCCTGGCCAACTCCCGCATCTCCAACTATAACATATCTACCCCAGCTCGAAAAGATCGCTACATGTATCCGCTCACCTGAACGGCGCGTCGCTTCCGACATGCGGGGCTCAAGAGGAAAGTATTTCGGCCTGCGGAAGTGGGATTTCGAACTGCGTATCCCCCTACGTAAGGGGTGCTAAATCCTGGGATTTCGAACTGCGTTTCCCCCTACGTAAGTGGCGCCAAGTCCTGCATGGGACTTCGAGTTGCGTCTCCGCCTACGTAAGGGGTGCTAAACCCAGCATCCCCAGACCGAAAGTGTTTCCTTTTGGACTAAAAAATGAGAACACCCATGGATCAAATTGGATATTTTTTCGGGTGTGGGAGAATTTCGTGGATCCTATTTTTGTGTTGCGCGAATACAAATTCCTGTGTTAAAAAACCATGGATCCAGTCATTCCCCGGGAATAAATGAATACGAATAATAAGAATAATAAGAATAATACTACTAGTAGTAGTCATAATGATACGAATAAAAAATAATAATAAAAATAAAAACAAAAAAATACTACTACTAATAATATTAATAATAATAATAATAATCATGGTAATAATGATAATAATAATAATGAAAATAATGAATACGAATAGTAGCTAGCATCCGGGACCCAGGGGAAATGGGATCCGCGGGCCACCGCAAGTGAAGCGTCATGCTATCCACGGTGCTGTGGATATGCAAACCCATGCTATGATTCTACGGGGGAGGGGGTCTTCCCAAGATGAAGAGGGGAAGGATGAGGGAAGAGGCGCGAGGAGGTGGGAGGAGAACAGAGGGGACGCAAGGCGAGAGAGAGAGGATAAATAATCAGGGGAGAGGGGGGAGGAAGAAAGAGGAGGAGGAGGAGAAGGAGGATGAGGGAGGAGGGAGGAGAGATGAGGGAGGCGGACGGACGAAGGAGGAAAGAGGAGGAAGGAGGAGGTGGGAGGAGGAGGGGGGAAGGGGGAAGAGGAGGAGAGGAAGGGATGAGGGAGGGCGAGGACATACAAGCAAACTGTCCAAGTCGGAAGCTCGAGCGCCACAGCGGGCCCGGACATTTTCCTTTCACTTCTCCCATAACACGTGGTTGCTCGAGCGCCACCGCGGGCCTGGCCATCTCCCGAAAAACCTCCCATTTGTTCGAACGCCACAGCGGGCCCGGCCAACTCCCGCATCTCCAACCATAACATATCAACCCCACCTCGAAAAGAGCGCTACATGTATCCGCTCACCTGAACGGCGCGTCGCTTCCGACATGTGTGGCTCAAGAGGAAAATATTTCGGCCTGCGGGAGTGGGATTTCGAACTGCGTCTCCCCCTACGTAAGGGGTGCTAAATCCTGCGTCCCCGGGCCGAAAGTTCTTTCGTCTTGGACTAAAATATGGGAACATCCATGGATCCAATCGGATCCCTGTTTCGGGTGTGGGAGAATTTCGTGGATCCTATTTCTGTGTTGCGCGGATCCAATTTCCCATGTGTGAAAAAAAACGATGGATCCATTCATTTCCCGGGAAGAACTATATAATAATAGTTAACATCCAGGACCCAGGGAAAATCGGATCCGCGGGGCCCCGCAGCGAAGCATCATGCTATCCACGGTGCTGTGGATATGCAGACCCGTGCTATGACTCTACGGGGGGAGGGGGGTCTTCCCAAGATGAAGAGGGGAAGGATGAGGGAAGAGGCACGAGGAGGTGGGAGGAGAACAGAGGGGACGCAAGGGGGGAGAGAGGGTAAATAATGAGGGAAGAGGGGGGGAGGAAGGAAAAGGAGGAGGAGGAGGATGAGGGAGGAGGGAGGAGAGAGGAAGGAGGCGGACGGACGAAGGAGGCAAGAGGAGGAAGGAGGTGGGAGGAGGAGGGGGGAAGCGGGAGAAGGAGGAGAGGAAAGAATGAGGGACAGCGAGGACACACAAGCAAAGTGTCCAAGTCGGAAGCTCGAGCGCCACAGCGGGCCCGGCCATTTCCCTTCACTTCTCCCATAACACGTGGTTGCTCGAGCGCCGCCGCGGGCCTGGCCATCTCCCGAAAATTCCCCCATTTGTTCGAACGCCACAGCGGGCCCGGCCAACTCCCGCATCTCCAACCATAACATATCTACCCCACCTCGAAAAGAGCGCTACATGTATCCGCTCACCTGAACGGCGCGTCGCTTCCGACATGTGTGGCTCAAGAGGAAAATATTTCGGCCTGCGGGAGTGGGATTTCGAACTGCGTCTCCCCCTACGTAAGGGGTGCTAAATCTTGCGTCTCCAGGCCGAAAGTTTTTTCCTCTTGGACCAAAATATTGGAACACCCATGGATCCAATTGGATCCCCTATTTTCGGGTGTGGGGGAATTTCGTGGATCCTATTTCTGCGTTGCGCGAGTCCAAATTCCTATGTGTGAAAAAAGGATGGACCCATTCATTTCCCATGAATAACTATATAATAGTAGTTAACAGCCGGGGCCCAGGGGAAATGGGATCCGCGGGGCACCGCATGTGAAACATCATGCTATCCACGGTGCTGTGGATATGCAGACCCATGCTATGATTTTACGGGGGAGGGGGGTCTTCCCAAGATGAAGAGGGGAAGGATGAGGGAAGAGGCACGAGGAGGTGGGAGGAGAACAGAGGGGACGCAAGGGGGGAAAGAGGGTAAATAATCAGGGAAGAAGGGGGGGGGGAGGGAGAGGAGGAGGAGGAGAAGGATAATAAGGGAGGAGGAGGAGAGAGGAGGGAGGCGGACGGACGAAGGAGGAAAGAGGAGGAAGGAGGAGGTGGAAGGAGGAGGAGAGGAAGGGATGAGGGAGGGCGATGACACACAACCAAAATGTCCAAGTCGGAAGCTCGAGCGCCACAGCGGGCCCGGCCATCCCCTTTAACTTCTCCCATAACACGTGGTTGCTCGAGCGCCACCGCGGGCCTGGACATCTCCCGAAAGTCCTCCCATTTGTTCGACCGTCACAACGGGCCCGGCCAACTCCCGCATTTCCAACCATAACATATCTACCCCACCTCGAAAAGAGCGCTACATGTATCCGCTCACCTGAACGGCGCGTCGCTTCCGACATGTGGGGCTCAAGGGGAAATCTTTCGGCCTGCGGGAGTGGGATTTCGAACTGCGTGTGCCAAATCCTGCATCCTCAGGCCGAACGTTATTTCCCTTTGGACTCAAATCTGGGAACACCCATGGATCCAATTGGATCCCATTTCGGGTGTTGGAGGACTTCGTGGATCCTATTTCTGTGTTGCGCGGATCCAATTCCCTGTGGGTGTTTGAAAAAAAAGGATGGGCCCATTTATTCCCCAAGAGAAAATTTATAATAATAACTAACACCCGGGACCCAGGGGACATGGGACCCGCGGGGCACCGCAAGTGAAGCATCATGCTATCCACGGTGCTGTGGATATGCAGACCCATGCTATGATTCTACGGGGGAGAGGGGGAGTTTTCCCAATATGAAGAGGAAAAAGAAGAGGGAAGAGACACGAGGAGGTGGGAGGAGAACAGAGGGGACGCAAGGGGGTAGAGAGGATAGATAATCAGGGAAGAGGGGGGGAGGAAGGAACAGGAGGAGGAGGAGGAGGTGGGAGGAGGAGGAGGAGGGAGGAGGGAGGAGAGAGGAGGGAGGCGGACGGACGAAAGAGGAAAGAGGAGGAAGGAGGAGGTGGAAGGAGGAGGGGAGGAAGGGATGAGGGAGGGCGATGACACACAACCAAAGTGTCCAAGTCGGAAGCTCGAGCGCCACAGCGGGCCCGGCCATCCCCTTTAACTTCTCCCATAACACGTGGTTGCTCGAGCGCCACCGCGGGCCTGGACATCTCCCGAAAGTCCTCCCATTTGTTCGACCGTCACAACGGGCCCGGCCAACTCCCGCATTTCCAACCATAACATATCTACCCCACCTCGAAAAGAGCGCTACATGTATCCGCTCACCTGAACGGCGCGTCGCTTCCGACATGTGGGGCTCAAGGGGAAATCTTTCGGCCTGCGGGAGTGGGATTTCGAACTGCGTGTGCCAAATCCTGCATCCTCAGGCCGAACGTTATTTCCCCTTGGACTCAAATCTGGGAACACCCATGGATCCAATTGGATCCCATTTCGGGTGTTGGAGGACTTCGTGGATCCTATTTCTGTGTTGCGCGGAACCAATTCCCTGTGGGTGTTTGAAAAAAAAAGGATGGGCCCATTTATTCCCCAAAAGAAAATTTATAATAATAATTAACACCCGGGACCCAGGGGACATGGGACCCGCGGGGCACCGCAAGTGAAGCATCATGCTATCCACGGTGCTGTGGATATGCAGACCCATGCTATGATTCTACGGGGGAGAGGGGGAGTTTTCCCAATATGAAGAGGAAAAGGAAGAGGGAAGAGACACGAGGAGGTGGGAGGAGAACAGAGGGGACGCAAGGGGGTAGAGAGGATAGATAATCAGGGAAGAGGGGGGGAGGAAGGAACAGGAGGAGGAGGAGGAGGTGGGAGGAGGAGGAGGAGGGAGGAGGGAGGAGAGAGGAGGGAGGCGGACGGACGAAAGAGGAAAGAGGAGGAAGGAGGAGGTGGAAGGAGGAGGGGAGGAAGGGATGAGGGAGGGCGATGACACACAACCAAAGTGTCCAAGTCGGAAGCTCGAGCGCCACAGCGGGCCCGGCCATCCCCTTTAACTTCTCCCATAACACGTGGTTGCTCGAGCGCCACCGCGGGCCTGGACATCTCCCGAAAGTCCTCCCATTTGTTCGACCGTCACAACGGGCCCGGCCAACTCCCGCATTTCCAACCATAACATATCTACCCCACCTCGAAAAGAGCGCTACATGTATCCGCTCACCTGAACGGCGCGTCGCTTCCGACATGTGGGGTTCAAGGGGAAATCTTTCGGCCTGCGGGAGTGGGATTTCGAACTGCGTGTGCCAAATCCTGCATCCTCAGGCCGAACGTTATTTCCCCTTGGACTCAAATCTGGGAACACCCATGGATCCAATTGGATCCCATTTCGGGTGTTGGGGGACTTCGTGGATCCTATTTCTGTGTTGCGCGGAACCAATTCCCTGTGGGTGTTTGAAAAAAAAAGGATGGGCCCATTTATTCCCCAAGAGAAAATTTATAATAATAATTAACACCCGGGACCCAGGGGACATGGGACCCGCGGGGCACCGCAAGTGAAGCATCATGCTATCCACGGTGCTGTGGATATGCAAACCCATGCTATGATTCTACGGGGGAGAGGGGGAGTTTTCCCAATATGAAGAGGAAAAGGAAGAGGGAAGAGACACGAGGAGGTGGGAGGAGAACAGAGGGGACGCAAGGGGGTAGAGAGGATAGATAATCAGGGAAGAGGGGGGGAGGAAGGAACAGGAGGAGGAGGAGGAGGTGGGAGGAGGAGGAGGAGGGAGGAGGGAGGAGAGAGGAGGGAGGCGGACGGACGAAGGAGGAAAGAAGAGGAAGGAGGAGGTGGGAGGAGGAGGGGGGGAAGCGGGAGGAGGAGGGGAGGAAGGGATGAGGGAGAACGAGGACACACAAGCAAAGTGTCCAAGTCGGAAGCTCGAGCGCCACAACGGGCCCAGCCATCTCCCTTCACTTCTCCCATGGCATGTGGTTGCTCGAGCGCCACCGCGGGCCTGGCCATCTCCTGAAAGACCCCCCATGTCTTCGAACGCCACAGCGGGCCCAGCCAACTCCCGCATCTCCAACCATAACATATCTACCCCACCTCGAAAAGAGCGCTACATGTATCCGCTCACCTGAACGGCGCGTCGTTTCCGACATGTGGGGTTCAAGAGGGGAATATTTCGGCCTGCGGGAGTGGGATTTCGAACTGCGTCTCCCCCTACGTAACGGTGCTAAATCCTGCGTCCCCAGGCCGAACGTTATTTCCTCTTGGACTCAAATATGGGAACACCCATGGATCCAATTGGATCCCTGTTTCGGGTGTGGGAGAGTTTCGCGGATCCTATTTATGTGTTGTGCGGATCCAATGTCCTGTGTGTGAAAAAACGATGGATCCATTCATTTCCCGGGAAGAACTATATAATAATAGTTAACATCCAGGTCCCAGGGGAAATTGGATCCGCGGGGCACCGCAAGTGAAACATCATGTTATCCACGGTGCTGTGGATATGCAGACCCATGCTATGAGTTTACGGGGGAGGGGGGTCTTCCCAAGATGAAGAGGGGAAGGATGAGGGAAGAGGCACGAGGTGGGAGGAGAACAGAGGGGACGCAAGGGGGGAGAGAGGATAAACAATCAGGGAAGAGGGGGGGGGGAGGAAGGAAGAGGAGGAGGAGGAGAAGGAGGATGAGGGAGGAGGGAGGAGAGAGGAGGGAAGCGGACGGACGAAGGAGGAAAGAGGAGGGGGGAAGCGGGAGGAGGAGGAGAGGAAGGGATGAGGGAAGCGATGACACACAAGCAAAGTGTCCAAGTCGGAAGCTCGAGCGCCACAGCGGGCCCGGCCATCTCCAATCACTTCTCGCATAACATGTGGTTGCTCGAGCGCCACCGCGGGCCTGGCCATCTCCCGAAAGTCCTCCCGTTTGTTCGAACGCCACAACGGGCCCGGCCAACTCCCGCATCTCCAACCATAACATATCTACCCCACCTCGAAAAGAGCGCTACATGTATCCGCTCACCTGAACGGCGCGTCGCTTCCGACATGTGGGGCTCAAGAAGAAATCTTTCAGCCTGCGAGAGTGGGATTTCGAACTGCGTGTGCTAAACCCTGCATCCCCAGGCCGAACGTTTTTTCCTCTTGGACTCAAATCTGGGAACACCAATGGATCCAATTGGATCCAATTTCGGGTGTGGGAGAGTTTCGTGGATCCTCTGTGTGTGTTGCGCGGATCCAGATTCCTGTGTGAAGAATCGATGGATCCATTTATTTCCTGGGAATAAATAAATATATAATAACAGCTAACATCCGGGACCCAAGGGAAATGGGATCCGCGGGCCACCGCAAGTGAAACATCATGCTATCCACGGTGCTGTGGATATGCAGACCCATGTTATGATTATACGGGGGAGGGGGGTCTTCCCAAGATGAAGAGGAAAAGGAAGAGGGAAGAGACACGAGGAGGTGGGAGGAGAACAGAGGGGACGCAAAGGAGGAAAGAGGATAACCAATCAGGGAAGAGGGGGGAGGAGGAAGGAAGAGGAGGAGGAGGAGGAGGAGAAGGAGGATGAGGGATGAGGGATGAGGGAGGAGGGAGGCGGACGGACGAAGGAGGAAAGAGGAGGGGGGAAGCGGGAGGAGGAGGAGAGGAAGGGATGAGGGAGGGCGAGGACACACAAGCAAAGTGTCCAAGTCGGAAGCTCGAGCGCCACAGCGGGCCCGGCCATCTCCCTTCACTTCTCCCATAACATGTGGTTGCTCGAGCGCCACCGCGGGCCTGGCCATCTCCCGAAAATCCTCCCATTTGTTCGAACGCCACAGCGGGCCCGGCCAACTCCCGCATCTCCAACCATAACATATCTCCCCCACCTCGAAAAGAGCGCTACATGTATCCGCTCACCTGAACGGCGCGTCGCTTCCGACATGTGGGGCTCAAGAGAAAAATCTTTCGGCCTGCGGAAGCATTCCCGCCTCGGAAAGGAGCACTCATTGGAGGCCTCCAAAAGGGGGTCCGAGCAGATGGGGTCGGACGAACCACTGATGCATCGGCGATGTATGGGCGACGTGAGCGATGCATCGGCGACGTCGGCGTGGAAACAAAAATCCGCCTCTACATCGAGCCGCACCGCCGATGCATCGGCGATGTGGCGAGGAGGAGGAAGAGGAGGAGGAGGAGGAGGGGGAGGAGGGGGTTGAGGAGGAGGAGGAGGAGGAGGAGGAGGAGGAGGAGGAGGAGGGGGAGGAGGAGGAGGAGTAGGAGGCGGACAATCAGTCGATCTGAACCCCGGTGAGCGGCGGCAGAAGGCAACTCCTGGGCCAGGGTCGACAGGGAGGCGGCCGAGGAGAGCGGCCCGAATACGTCGCCCAAGCCCCGTAGGTGACAATCTGCCGAGGTCGCGGGCACTGTGCCGCCCTTTGCGAGCGGCGCCCGCGAAACCGAGACGTGTGTTCTTTCCTGCGCGTAGGGGCGGAGTGAGGACGCCAAAACGAGTACACCAAAACTGACTACGCCAAAAACTGACTACGCCAAGAACTGAAACGAGCCTGGGCCGATCTTTCCAAAACTGACTACGCTAGCCCGCAGCCAGATTCACGAGCACTCAAGCGGTAGATCTCCAACGACGCCGTGCGGCGCTCTGTCGAATGTCAACCCATCCTCTTCTTGCTCCTTGAGACCCTGCGCGCCGCCACCGGCTTCAGCCTTCTGCCAGACTCCTGACGCGCATCCCTCTCAGATGCGCCGAAGTCTGTGCTCTGACGCCACGCAGATGGAGGGAACAACGCACCTGACGCAAAAAGAATCACCCCGATTTCGAATTTCGCGGGCGGAGAACATGTATCCACGGTCTCATGGTCCAGACTCCCCGGCCGCGGCCTCCTTGGACAAAGGGCGGCTCCGCGCGAATGTCCCGCGCGGTACGAATCCATGGGGTCGAGCATCCATGGAATCTTGCCCTGGCACCGGGACCGCGAGGGAGCGGATATGATGCTCGCAAGACGTCTCGACCTCCTCCCCGCGGAGACTTCGCATCAATGTTCATGCTTCTAGGGCCCCTGCAGCGGTCCCAGGAGACCGATATCGATGCAAAAGGTGCAATGGAAAACATCCGTCCGCAGATAGTCTGTTCCCCTTGCCCACGCTCTGGCAAAGGCGCATGCAGGGCAAGGAGTCCGAACCCGGCGCAACGGATAGTGAACAGGTCCAGCGGCGACGCGAAGCTGGAGCGGGGGGGACAGCGATATGCACCTCGAGTGCATTGAATGTCTGGCGGCATCGGCTCTCAGCGAATGGTGCCGAACAACGTAACGAGGTCAGCGGGCCCCAGAAGGTCTCGACCACTTCCCAAGGGCTGGTCTTCCGTCTCCCGGGGTCCCAAAACACGCCCTAAGGGGCCAAGGCTGGCGAACAGAAACTCGATGGATCGGTTCTCGATCGATCCTCGGTCGACCGATCGGCAGCGACGATTGTCCGGAAGGAATGCCCAAACCCTCACGGGGTCCATCCAGGACTTCTCG
Organism: Prorocentrum cordatum; assembly: GCA_963575745.1. Classification (NCBI taxonomy): domain Eukaryota; class Dinophyceae; order Prorocentrales; family Prorocentraceae; genus Prorocentrum; species Prorocentrum cordatum. The sequence goes on along the minus strand of CAUYUJ010002570.1, from coordinate 586,228 downwards.
CCCCAGATCAAAGTTCCATCGGCTCCAGGGCCCGAAACTGGGTCCCCGAGAGGCCGAAACTGTAGAGCAGCCTATTGGGTCCTCGATCGGAGGGTTGGACAACGACAGACTGCACTCTTTCTAGCATTGCAACGGGTTGGGGTGCCAGAGCGGTTCGCGTCTGCCGTGGAGGGAATCTGCACCAACAGGACTTCTTGCGTCCGGGACTAGGTGCGACTTCTGGTTCCAGGCCACAAGCGTTCGTCGTCTCTCAGGTGTACCCATTGTCTCCGCTCCTACTCTCGATTGTGATGAGCGTGCTCATGCATGACGCAAAACGCCACTTCAAGACACTTGGCCTCCAGCAAAACGGTAGCACTCGTGTCAGCGAGCTGATGCACGCTGGCGACGTACTTCTGGTCTGCTCTGATGAAGTTTTCGTCTCGCAGTTGCTGGGGTGCGTGAAGGAGGGAGGGAACAATGAGGATTACTACTGAATTCGAGCAACATCGAAATTCTTCCGATGAGCTGTCAAACGTAATTGAGACGGCCAGATGGTCAGGCGAAACCCCAGAAGGATCGCATGGTCTATGTTTGCGGCCTACTCTGCGCCAACTGAGAAGGCGGCCCATAGTTGAGCAGAAGTCCAAGCATGACACACGAGGACTCTGATGCAGTGTGAAAGGTGTGGAACCACATCCAGATTCCGCTGAAGACGGTCGCACTTGTTGACGCCAACGTTGTGCCTCAAGTAATGGATTGCATGTGCACTGTGTCGTTGAAGAAGTCAGGCAAGCGTAGATGGATTCGTTTCAAACGAGGTGTCTGCGCAAAGTGTCGGGCATAGCACATTGATACTACAGTCATGTCACCAATGCCGCGGTATTACAAACTTGCAAGAGGCAAATCCGTAGCACTCAACTTGCGTGCCGTCGATTACTTTCGACTGGGAGCGTGGCCCAGCTCCAGGAAGACAGCGTTGTGAGGCAGTGTGTGCACCAATTAATTTCGACTTACGCTGGCCGAGCGGACGCCGCAAACGCGGCAGACCGTGGAGTTCTTGGAAACGCGAAGAGTTCGAGATGTCCCGCGGAGCGGCCAGCAGCCAGGAGGCCCTGCTCAGACTCTGGCGTCAGGACGCCGCCGCGTGACAATTCGTCATTGAAGCCTGTGTTTTTCCTTGCCCTCTTGCTCCTTTCCCCCTGGTCTTAGGTCCCGCCGGGAACTCATTCGGCGGTGGACAAGACCTCGCCGGCTGGGGACCGAAACCGACGGACCTGGACCCGCACAGATGATGGCCGCGACGCCCTCTCGCGAACCGAAAACGGCAAACTCGCTAATCGACGTGTTAGGGCAGGCGGTCTATCAACCTCCGACTTTTCCCCTCGTCTCAGGTCCCTCCTCCTCCTCCTCCTCCTCCTCCTCCTCTATCCTGCTCGATCCTCCTCCTCCTCCTCGATCCTCCTCCTCCTCTATCCTCCTCGATCCTCCTCCTCCTCCTCGATCCTCCTCGATCCTCCTCCTCGATCCTCCTCCTCCTCCTCCTCCTCCTCCTCCTCGATCGTCCTCGATCCCCCCTGATGTGGGGGTCGTTCCCGTTCTGCTTCCAAGATCGGTGGGGGGCCTGACGCCGCCGATCCCCTCAGGGCTCCTCGGCGTGTCTCGCTTCGTTGGAACTGCTTCGGGGGAGCGTCTGGAGCCAGAGGTGCACCAAGGAAAAGTCAGCCAGTACGAGTGGGCGACACATGCGTGTGCAAAGGTGCCACCTGTAGCCACGACGGCTCGGCAGCTCGGTGTGAGATGCTCCCCCCTCCCCAAACCCCTCCCCCCGGAGCCCGGTCGATTTGGAGGGGATGGGAATTCCCCAGGGCCAGGCCGAACGCGCCATGGGGGGACAGAGGGCCCCACAACGGGCCACGAGGGCCCCAAGGGCCCCTCGGACGGTACAAGAGGGCTGCGAATCGCCGAAAGATGAATCCCAAACGCCCACGCTGGCCTCCAGACGGCCCAAGAGGCCCCGAAATGCCCCCCAAAATCCCCGAGAAGCGTCCCAAGAGGGCCTCTTGAAGCAACAATTATTCCATGTCCTTTGGGAGAACGTATATGTTTGGCACATCCGCATCTTGGGCGTTCACAACGTCCAAGACGGGCCATGAGACCTTCAAGATAGCAGCCAGACGGCTCAAGAGGCCCCCAAGAGGGCTCCAAGACGACCAAAGCGGGCCTGAAGATGGCCCAAGAACCCCCAAAGACGGCCCAGGAAGGAGGTCAAAAACTGCCTCCAAGACGCCCCCGAGACGCCTCCAGCGAACGCAACCCCATCAGCCATGCGAGTACCCGCAATCCAGGCACGGTGGCGGGACGTGCTGGAAACCATTCAGTACATTCTTCTTGTGTTTTGAAACTTCGGCTTTCGGCCCTTTGAATGGGGGGAGGCTGGAGCTCCTAGCCGCATCCCAAAGGCACCCGGAGCCTCTCCAGACGCCAAAGACGGCCCAAACAGAGCGTCAAGGTACTCCCAGACAGCGTCGAGATGGCCCAAGGTAGCCCCATGACGATCCCCAAGGTAGCGCCAAGACGGCCAACGAGGCGCCCAATACGGCCCAAGAATCAATTAGTGGTGCCGCGGAGTCATGATGACTTGCTTTCCTAAGCGCGCTTCAAAGAGAGGCATTGTTTCTAAACTAATCGAAATCGCCTCCAGGTTTTTTGAGAAAGAAGGTGGGAGCGGAACACATGCTTCCACAACAGACGCCAAGGTCTTCACAGAGAGCTGTGGAGGACAAACAACTCGGACTACAACACGCAGCTGTTCAACCAACAACTCACGTGCGAAGGAATGGTCGCTGAAACGATGTTTACCTCAGCGCCCCGATTAAGGAGAAAGCTCAGCACACAAAAATGCCCGAAAGGGGGAGAGGGGAACTGAGGAGGAGGAGGAGGCGGACGAGGAGAGGGAGGAGGGAAGGGCTGATACAACATGCCCCAAATTCGTATCATCTAGCACGGCGCATGTGTGGCCATACCCAATTGGCCTGATCAGCGGATAAACCAACATCACAAACAATAGCACGTGGGAGGGGGGAAGGAGCGGAAGGCGGACGAGGACGGAGGAGGAAGGAAAGGGGAAGGGAGAGGCGGAGGGGGACTCCAGAGCACTTGGCGCAGCACACGAGCCAACCTGCCAAAGGCGAGCCGTTGCGCGCACCAACCATAGCGTTGTGCGCGCACCTGCCATAGCCATAGGCGAGCCGTGCAATAACACGTAAACTTCAAAAAACGACTACCAAATCCACTGGCCGAACGACACGAATTCCCTTTTGGAACGTACTGGCTTGGACGGGATCCACCAAGAGCGCGGCATAGCAAACGCAACAAATAAAACGCCCGCCCTGGTGTTTCCACGCGTCGAGAGCGCAATAAAGACACGTGGAACGATCGTGGCAGATCTAGACATGTAACTGAGACGCACGGTCGCTCTGGACTCGGGCGGGAGGGGAGGAGTGGAGAGAGCAAGGGCGCAAGGGGGAGACAGGAGCAGGGAGGGAAGCGGAACAAACATATCCATATGCAACCCCTTTGCTACCCGAGCGAACGCTGGGACAGGCTAGAGCAAACTACCGCGAACAGAGCTAAGACAGAACGCGGCCGAAAGATGAAGAACAAACTACGCAGCGACATGTGCGCTGCACCAGGCGCGCGGGGTGGAGAGGGGCAGAGGAGGAGAAGAAGGAGGAGAGAGTGCCTGTTTCTGGGGGCGTTTCAGGATGAGGAGATAGATCAAGGCTGGTTCCGGGGGCGTTTCAAAGAACGGCTCACAAGAGCTCGGGACTTCGCGTGGTTTTCCGTCGCCTGCCGCAAGAACCCTCGGAAGAGCTCCGAAGCATCTTGCCGGGCCGCCCCATGCCGTACAGAGAACCCTGAACGCGGTACATGGTATATGCGGCGATCGCCCGCAGCGCTGCAACCTCTCCACTGTCCACGGTAGAGTTGGCCCACGGAGTCGAGTCCGCGACCAGGCTGATGCAGTCACATAGTTGATGTTCGGCGGTCGGGCGCGAAAGCCAGAGGAACTCTGATGAGAGCTCGTTGATAGCACTTCCATGGAGCGTGCTGCTCGATCGTATCAGGTCCTCCGCATCGAGGAACACATGTGGAGATATCTTGGGACCGCCGCACCTTGGCCCATCCGCCAACGGCTGTGCGAAGGATCGCGTCAAGTACCTTCGGCCCAACCTGTGGGAGAGTACTCCCAGGAATCGCAGGAATGCTCCCACTCTATGGCCCGGCAGTGCAAAAGAATTCCAACGATCCAAGCGGCTTCGCACACGTACCAAAGCAACATGTGCATGGCGGGGGCGAAACCTATTCGTAAACCGCGCCTGCCAAGCAACAGGGCGCCATCTTTCCAAGAGGAATTGAAACGACCAGAAGCCTGTGATGCTGCTGACCGCGGGCACTCCATTTCCGTTCCATCAGATCCTTTTCCCTTCATGTCCCCTTCGATCACCTCCCCTTTCAAGCTTCTCCTGAGCACCATCCCGACCAAGCTTTCGCGACAAGTTTACTGTAGTTTCTGCGACGGCCTCTCGCGGCCTACACGAATCCAGAGACTGCGCCCGCAAACGGAACCCCCCCAGCCAGCCCTCTGGGCGTCGGTGGGTTAAAGGAGCCTCTCTTCCAAACCCCTTCTTCCCCTTCGGAGACTGATTTGCCTCTGTTCCGTATAAATCGCCCCCCCACCGCACTCGACTAGCGGCCGACTCGAAGCAACAACCCCCCCCTCACCAACCATCTCACAGTGTAATAGAATGTGCACTGCGCGACAAGATTTAGATCATCTTTGGGCGTCCCGCGATTACTGTGTATTGTTGTGGATACCATGACAATGGACACTCGAACAATCCTATCATTGGATTACAAATGCGTTTCACATGTGCAAGAAGTGTTCTAAAAACGTTGCAACCATGTTTCTAACATATCTAGACATGTTTGAGACATCTTTTAGACATCTGGAAATGATTTGGCAGCATGCCTCCTCTTCATTGATCGTCTACCACAGATCCAGATCATCTTTGGGCCTCCTGGTAACGGCTTTCCTTCTGGGAGGAGGGGGGGAGGGGGAGGAGGAGGAGGAGGAGGAGGAGGAGGAGGAGGAGGAGGAGGAGGAGGAGGAGGAGGAGGAGGAGGGGGAGGCGATTACTGCGAACTGTTCCTCTACAGGACGGCCAGGGGCAGCAGATTGCCCCCGGCGGGTGCAGGCCCACCGCCCGCGTCGAGCGACAAATGCGGCGTGCACGTGGCGGCAGACTCCTGCCGACCCCTCGGGCTGTCATCGGCGGCCGGCCTGCTTCCCCCCTCAAACCCGAAGTCGGGCATGTCCCCCTGCAGGGGGATTTTGGGCGAAAGATTAAAACAAATTGTAAACAAACATTCGAAAGATGCTCAAAAAGCATCGGAAGTCGTCCCCAGCCAATGTTTTGACTATTTTTGAACACTCCTCCTGTAGAGGGACACGCCCGACGTAACCCAAACCCATCCCCACGGGAGCCTGGTCTGGTCGGCTTGGAGTGGGAGGGGTCCGCCTGAATCCCTCGGGCCCGGCCCGAACGCATCGTGGGAGGACAGAGGGACAGAACGATCGATCGATCGACAGTGTGCCGATCGACGTCTTGACGGGCTGGGCGAAAGGGGGGGATAGCAAAGGGGGGGTTTGAGAATCACCTCACGTAGCTGATTTTCCCGGCGCCTCCCGGCTCCGGGGGCGGCTATGTATCGAGGAATGGGCCCCCCGGTGGGGCCGAAACCAGCTGCATGCAGAAGATTTCGTACCCCCCCTGTCCCTATCCCCCCCTTTTGTCTGGCCCGATGGTCGACTTGGAGGGGGAGGGGTCCGCCTGGATCCCTCGGGCCCGGCCCGAGCGCATCGTGGGAGGACAGAGGCACGGAACGATCGATCGATCGATCGACAGCGTGCAGATCGACGCCATGACGCAAGTCAACAGTGTCCCGATCGTTGCGGACGCCACGACAATGGACACCCTAACAATCCTATCCTTGAATTTAAAATGTGTTCGAAATGTCGGAAACATGTTCCAAGCTTGTTTAAAACATGTTTTTTAATGTTTAGAACATGTTGAACACTTGTTTCAGACATCTGGAAATTATTTGGCAGCATGCTTCCTCTCCATTGATCGTCCTCCACAAGGATAGAGGGACAGAGCAATCGATCGATCCATCGACAGTGTGACGATCGAGGTCGTGACGCAAGTCAGCAGGCAGTGTCCCGATCGATCGGTCGACTTGCCGTCGCTCGGACGTCCGTTCCCCGTGCACTTTGCGATTTCGTGCGTGCTCTGTTTGCCAGATGGTCGAGGATGCTCCTCGAAGGTTCTAACATGTGTACAACATGTTCTAACATGTGTCAAGCATGTTTTCTAACATATTTCAAACAGATTTGATACATCTTTTAGACATCTGGAAACTATTTGGCAGCATGCTTCCTCTCCATTGATCGTCCTCCACAACGCAAGTCAACAGTGTCCCGATCGATCGGCCGACAGTGGCGGTGGCGGCGTGGCGGCGGCTCCTGGGCGTCGGGCGGCCGCGACCGCTGCGCGGCGTCCGCGCTCAGCGTGTGGAGGGGGCCGTGGACCGTGCCCTCTCCGCGAGGGGGTGCGGGCGATGCTCCTCCTCGAAGCTCGGGGCTGCGGACCGTGTCACCGCGAAATGATCCTCCTCGTCCTCCTCTTCCGCCTTCGTTCGGAAGTTGGAGCCTCTACATTACCAGTGGCGGGCTATTTTTCAATCCCATGACTTTTTGAGGGTCGGGGACGAAACTGGGGTTGTGTGGTGGATACTTGTTTCCTCGATGTCCCGGGGAAACAAGGAAAAATGTATACGCCAGGGTCACGTATACACCAAGATCCGCCCTCCAGTGCAAATTTCAATGCAGGGTCGGAAAAAGCGTCGGTGTATAGAGTTCGATTCATTATCGAGGACAGAGGTCCTGCCTCCTCCTTCTACGCCCGGACACAGAGGTTCACCCCCTCCTTCTTTCTCTTCGTCCTCTTCCTACAGTCGGGGGGGCCACACCTCGTCCTCCTCCCACCGTGCGAGCACAGAGGTTCGGCCTCGCACTCTTGCTCGAGCCCCCTCCTTGTTAACGATGGCCAGAACATGTACATCCTCCTAGTCCTTTTGACCGTGCCAAAAGCGCGTCCCCGAGAGGAACCGCTGGAAGTGGCCGCGCTCACGAGGAGGAGAAGGAGGGGATGATGATGATGAGGGGGGGTCCCTCCTGTCCCTGGCTCCTCTTCTTCCTCATCCTACCCAATCCCTCATGCTCCTCCTTCCTACCTCCTGCTCCTCTCCCTCCTTTTATTCCTCATCATGCCTCTCCATCCTTCCTCCTCCTGCGGCAAATCAACGTGGCGATGTCGTCGGCGCTGGTTCCTGACACCACGCCGATGGATCATTCTTGGTTCTGGCCGATTCTTGGCTAGACAACCTTGAACGCCCGCGGGAGGGTTACCGCTGCGACGCGAGCCAACTGTACCTCCATCCCGCCTCTCACTCCCCTGATTGCCTGAAAGACGACGGCTCGTCGTGCAATCCCTCTGCATCCTCCCCGTCATCCCCTCCTCCCCTCCCGCTTCCCTCCCGTCTCCATCTCTTTTTCCTCCAAGATTCCTCCCTCCCTCCTCCCTCCACCATCCTTCTCCTCCCCTTCTCTTTCTCCCCCATACACTCCTCCTCACTCCACCCTCCCTCCCTCCACCCTGCCCCCCCCCCTCCCCCTCCCGTTTCCTCCCTCCCCCTTTCTCCCTCCTCTCCCCTGCGCCACCCTCCCCCCTCATCCCCCTCCTCGCCTCTTCCCCCTTTCAGGGTATGGGTGGCTGGTGGCAGACGAGGTAGCGTGCGCGACCCAGCCCATCCACGCGACGAATCGTCCGACGTTCGACAACGACCCCGCGAACACATCGTCCAACTTGACCACATGTTGTCACGATCGGGCGGAGAAGACTTGTGCACAAGTCTGAGCAAACATGTTCCTGGTGCCAACACGGCTGACAGCACAAACACGATATCACGGAGCCTCTGCATAAATCCGCTCCCTGTACAGCAACGGAGGGTACTCATGCATGCCCGATTAGTCCCTCCGCATGCGGGGCAAGCTAGCTTCTAGAATGTAGGGGCAGCTAGCGACCACAACCGCATCGAAGATCCACCCTGGGGAATACCTTGCGCATGCCAAAATCTGTCGGAACAGCGAGACCAGATTTGTACTGGTTGTGGTCGAGGTGGCGTCCCGAGGCGGCCAAATAGACCTTTACCACAGCCAGCGTGCTCATGTCGAGATAGGTGCGTTATGCTCAGAAGGGCTCTCCCGAAACATCCACTTAGGGGTCGTTGTGGTTCTTCGTTATGCCTGGATGGAAGGCGGCGAAGCTGGCCGCGTCGGTCACGCTCAAACGTTGCAACTCGCCATTTTAGACAGTGCGCCTTTGCACCTCCATGTGTCGCTAGATTTCGGTGTTCGAGCCGTTTTGACATCAGAAAAACCACCTTGGTTGGGCACCGCAGAAATTAGCCAGACCACTTCTTCAATTACAACGGCTACGTGCTGAGAGAAGGCCAGGAGGCAGCAAAGAGAGCCAAGAATGACGGGCCCAGCCTTCACAAAATAAAACACAAATATAATGCCGTCCTGGCATGCGGCGGGGATGCACCAGAGGGCCACGATTTAACTAGGTCAACGATGCAAACATGGCGCACTGCAAACATGACGAAATATGACCGGGCGCACAACGCGATGACTGAGAACATGCTGCAACCATAGACGCACATGGAATCAACACGCCCGCCGGCCCTCCTCTGGGGACGTCATGCTGCGAGCTGGTGGGTGCTCACCTGCTGTGGTGATGCGTGTTGTCTGTCTCTCTCTCTCGCGAAGTCCTCCGTTGTCGATAGCGCTGCGATGTCAAAGTCGGGTCTAAGGTGGCCGAACTCGCGGAACAAGGCCCCAAGAAGGCCGCGACCTCAGGCCAGGCCTGGTGGTAGGCGGTGCACTGCAGAATGCCCCTCAAAGTGTCCATATCGTTGCCCCCACCACAGAGTCATTGCAATTCGGGGTTTTGACTTTCACTGTGTGGAAAGAGGATGGGTCACCCGAAGATTCGCGTGGTGCCCGCCCGTGGGCGCTTCGGGCAATCGGTTGGTCAGCCGCGGTTTCACCTGGCGACCGCCCGTGGGCGCCCGCGATCGCCTCACGGGCGCCCGCTGGGCGGTCAGCCGAGGGCTCCACAAACACAGATGATACAATGCAATTCTACCACATGACTTGCACCTGCACGACATTGCCTAGACCGGATAAAATGAACCACGCAACTGGCACCGCGTATATTTCCCTCCTAAAGAATATCAGACACCATCGACCCTTATTGAGGCCGGTGAATTTTGTTTGCTGAATCGCATTTCAAGTCGCAGGTTGGCCTGCATCATGGTGCGTGCAGGGTTACTGCAACCTGTGGGCCACCGTGCAACCCTTTTCTTTGAGGCCCTGGCTCGTCAATCAAAACGACCAGTTTCTGCAAACATCGAGAGCTTGAGTCCAGTCGTGGCGACGATGGATCGGCGCGGCCAAAACTCTGCAAATATTTGTGGTTTCAACAAAATCAGCAAAATTCGACCAAACGTGCTTATTGTGCGCGGACGTCAAAGTCATTCGAGCCCCCTTGCGTGCGAGCTTGGGGTGCACGACGATTGTCAATTAATTCCATGCGGGCTACTCGCGCGAGTCGGCCGCGCGCGCATGTCGGAATCCTTCCAAAACCTTCATCACCGGTGCGAGGACACCACCATTGTCATCGGGGTGATCACCATCGGCGCCGTCGTTGCCATTACCGTCGTCGATGTCATCATCGTCATCAGCGTCAATACTCATCATCGTGTCTGCCGGTGTCGACGTCACCGTGCTGACGCGCCCGCCCGAGTCACCGACTCCCATTGGTGTGCCCGCGCGACAGCACGGCCTGCGAGAAACGATGGGAAGTTCACAGCGGTCAGCGCCACTGCGGCCGCGTCGGTCGCGCCAGACCAAGTTGCTGGTGGGTGAGTGGGATGTTTGCGCGAGCACGGGGGGCGGTCGCGCGAACTAGTCAAAGTCAATTGCACCGCAAAGGTTACACCTGATAGATTGCTCCACACATTGCACCGCGCAGATTCTCGTTTCTAAAAAGAGAATAGACTCCCCCCCCCCGGACTTATCCGTTCCCTCTTCGGGTATGTAAATCATTTATGATTCTGACCACTCGTCCATCCTAAATATGAAACCGTACCATGCCGGCTAGGCCGGGTTCCCCCCCTGAGGTTCCCTTGTAAAAACCACTATGCGGTGACATTTTTTGTTGTAGCATAGCACTTTTTCGCGAATCCATTGCAACAAATGGGACGAAGTGCAGACGCGAGCGTCGTCGCGCGCGCATGCCGAAATCCTTCAAAAACCTTCGGTGCCGGAAAAATTCCGCAATCGAGCTTCCAAAAAAAAACAACGCATGGTTTCGCAACACTGGTTTGTTAAAAAAGTTTCCGCGCGAGCTCTTGCGAAATCTTAAGAAAACCATAGGTTTTTCAATATTTACACAACATGCTACCAAACGGGCTTCGCGCGCGCATGTCGAAATCTGTCGAACGCCCTTGCGCGTGTGCCGTCGCGAGAACCCTCTGCAAAAAACGGGACGATGTGCAGACGCGCGCGTCGTCGCGGGCGTATGCCGAAAACCTTCAAAACCCATCGGTTTCGGAAGGAGATCGAAATCGTGCGTCCAAAAAACCTACAAAAACCAAAGGTTTCGCAACACGGATTTTCAACAAAAGCGTGCGCGCGCGCTCTTGCGTCGTCGTCGTCGTCGTCGTCGCCGTCCTCCCTCCTCCAGCGTCGTCGTCGTCGTCGCCTACGTCGTCCTCTGTTTTTTCTCCTGTTCGTCGTCGTCGTCCTCTTTGGCGTCGTGGTCGTTTCCGTCGTCGTTGTCGCCGTAGTCGTCCTTCCTCCTCCTCCCACGTCGTCGTCGTCGTCCGTCGTCGGCGTCTCGTCGTCGTCCCTCCTATTTCGTCGCCGTCGTCGTCGTCGATGTCGTCGTCGTCTTCCCTCCTCCCTCGTCGTTGTCGTCGTCAGCGTCGCCGTCCTTCCTCCTTCGTCGTCGTTCGCGTCGTCGCCGTCCTCCCTCCTGTCTCGTCGTTGTCGTCGTTGTCGTCGTTGTCGCCGTCGTCGTCCTTCCTCCTCCCTCGTCGTCGCCTTCGTTGGCGTCGTCGTCGTCGTCTTCGTCTTCGTCTTCGTCGGCGTCGGCGTCGTTGTCGTCGTCGAAGTCGTCGGTGTCGTCCTTGTCGTTGTCGTCGGTGTCGTCGTAGTCGGTCTTAAGAGGTTTTGCAAACCAAGTTGCGGGTGGGTGGGTGGGGTGTTTGCACGAGCAGTGGAGAGGACAGCTTCAAGACAGTCAAAGTGGACTGCACCACATAGATTCTCCTTTCTAAAAAGAGAATAGACTCTACCGCCCCCCCGGATTTATCCGTTCCCCTTTTCGGGTATGTAAATCATTTATGATTCTGACCACTCGTCCATCCTAAATATGAAACCGTACCATGCCAGCTAGGCCGGGTTCCCCCCCTGAGGTTCCCTTGTAAAAACCACTATGCGGTGACATTTTTTGTTGTAGCATAGCACTTTTTCGCGAATCCATTGCAACAAATGGGACGAAGTGCAGACGCGAGCGTCGTCGCGCGCGCATGCCGAAATCCTTCAAAAACCTTCGGTGCCGGAAAAATTCCGCAATCGAGCTCCCAAAAAAAACAACGCATGGTTTCGCAACACTGGTTTGCTAAAAAAGCTTCCGCGCGAGCTCTTGCGAAATCTTAAGAAAACCATAGGTTTTTCAAGATTTACACAACATGCTACCAAACGGGCTTCGCGCGCGCGCATGTCGAAATCTGTCGAACGCCCTTGCGCGTGTGCCGTCGCGAGAATCCTCTGCAAAAAACGGGACGATGTGCAGACGCGCGCGTCGTCGCGGGCGTATGCCGAAAACCTTCAAAACCCATCGGTTTCGGAAGGATTTCAAAATCGTGCGTCCAAAAAACCTACAAAAACCGAAGGTTTCGCAACACGGATTTTCAACAAAAGCGTGCGCGCGCGCTCTTGCGTCGTCGTCGTCGTCGTCGTCGCCGTCCTCCCTCCTCCAGCGTCGTCGTCGTCGTCGCCTACGTCGTCCTCTGTTTTTTCTCCTGTTCGTCGTCGTCGTCCTCTTTGGCGTCGTGGTCGTTTCCGTCGTCGTTGTCGCCGTGGTCGTCCTTCCTCCTCCTCCCACGTCGTCGTCGTCGTCCGTCGTCGGCGTCTCGTCGTCGTCCCTCCTATTTCGTCGCCGTCGTCGTCGTCGTTGTCGTCGTCGTCTTCCCTCCTCCCTCGTCGTTGTCGTCGTCAGCGTCGCCGTCCTTCCTCCTTCGTCGTCGTTCGCGTCGTCGCCGTCCTCCCTCCTCCCTCGTCGTTGTCGTCGTTGTCGTCGTTGTCGCCGTCGTCGTCCTTCCTCCTCCCTCGTCGTCGCCTTCGTTGGCGTCGTCGTCGTCGTCTTCGTCTTCGTCGGCGTCGTTGTCGTCGTCGAAGTCGTCGGTGTCGTCCTTGTCGTTGTCGTCGGTGTCGTCGTAGTCGGTCTTAAGAGGTTTTGCAAACCAAGTTGCGGGTGGGTGGGTGGGGTGTTTGCACGAGCAGTGGAGAGGACAGCTTCAAGACAGTCAAAGTGGACTGCACCACATAGATTCTCCTTTCTAAAAAGAGAATAGACTCTACCGCCCCCCCGGATTTATCCGTTCCCCTTTTCGGGTATGTAAATCATTTATGATTCTGACCACTCGTCCATCCTAAATATGAAACCATACCACCCCAGCCAGGCCGGGTTCCCCCCCGAGGTTCCCTTGTAAAAAACACTATGCGGTGACATTTGTTGCTATAACAAAACACTTGTTCACGGAACCCTTGCAACAAATGACACGAAGTGCACACGCGCGCGTCGTCGCGTGCGCATGCCGAAATCCTTCAAAAACCCTCGGTGCCGGAAAGAGTTCGCAATCGAGTTTCCAAAACACCTACAAAAACACATGGTTTCGCAACACGGATGTGCTAAAAAACTTCCGCGCGAGCTCTTGCGAAATCTTAAGGAAACCATAGGTTTTTCAAGATTTACGCAAAATGCTACCAAACGGGCTTCGCGCGCGCGCATGTCGAAATCTGTCGAGCGCCCTTGCGCGTGTGCCGTCGCGAGAATCCTCTGCAACAGAATGGGACGAAGTGCAGACGCGCGCGTCGTCGCGGGCGTATGCCGAAAACCTTCAAAACCCATAGGTTTCGGAAGGAATTCAAAATCGTGCGTCCAAAAACCTACAAAAACCAAAGGTTTCGCAACACGGATTTTCAACAAAAGCGTGCGCGCGCGCTCTTGCGTCGTCGTCGTCGTCGTCGCCGTCCTCCCTCCTCCCGCGTCGTCGTCGTCGTCGCCTACGTCGTCCTCTGTCTTTTCTCGTGTTCGTCGTCGTCGTCCTCTTTGGCGTCGTGGTCGTTTCCGTCGTCGTTGTCGCCGTGGTCGTCCTTCCTCCTCCTCCCACGTCGTCGTCGTCGTCCGTCGTCGGCGTCTCGTCGTCGTCCCTCCTATTTCGTCACCGTCGTCGTCGTCGTCGTTGTCGTCGTCGTCTTCCCTCCTCCCTCGTCGTTGTCGTCGTCGGCGTCGCCGTCTTTCCTCCTTCGTCGTCGTTCGCGTCGTCGCCGTCCTCCCTCCTCCCTCGTCGTTGTCACCGTCGTCGTCGTTGTCGCCGTCGTCGTCCTTCCTCCTCCCTCGTCGTCGCCTTCGTTGGCGTCGTCGTCGTCGTCGGCGGCGTCGGCGTCGTTGTCCTCGTCGAAGTCGTCGGGGACGTCGTCGGTGTCGTCGTCGTCGTTGTCGTCGGTGTCGTCGTAGTCGATCTTAAGAGGTTTTGCAAACCAAGTTGCGGGTGGGAGGGTGGGATGTTTGCGCGAGCAGTGGAGAGGACAGCTTAAAGTTGAGCAAGTGATTAATTCTCCTTTCTAAAAAGAGAATAGACTCTACCCCCCCCAGGCTTATCGGTTCCCCTTGGAAAATGTAGTTCTATATATTTACATACGTACATATATATATATATATATATATATATATATATATTCTCATACGCACCTCTCCGAGGGAGTAGAGCTCAGAGGCGATTAGTGCGTCCGTGCGTGCGTCCGTCTTTGATTTTAATGGCCGTTTCGCTCGGGACGTCCTCGAAATTCTGAAAATCGGTGGCACCCCTCACGCAGATCGTGACGGAGAGGTCCAAAAACACATAGGAATTCAACCATTTTAACATAAAACCTTAAAAACACATTGTAAGTTCAATAAGTTTGACCCCGATTCTCAGAGAATGGCGGTTTCGCCTGAGACATCCTCCCAAAATCGAGCCCCAGACCCCTCCTCGGAGCCTCCTGGGGGCCTCCTGGAACCTCCTGGGGCCTCCTGGGGCTTTCTGGACCTTCTGGTACCCCAGACCCCGCCTCGGAGCCTCCTGGAGTTCTCCTGGGCCTGCTGAGGCCGCCTGGGGCCTCCTGGGGCTTCAGAACTACATGCGCACACAGAGACACAAATCACGCCCAACACATCACACGCTAGACAAACATAACATACACACACACACACACCCGACAACACACAAAAAACACGCACCACACAAAGCACACATCACACACACACACAACACTCACAATCCTGGGGCCTCCTGGAGCCTCTTCTGGTATCCAAGTCGGGCCTCCTGAGGTTTCCTGGGGGGCCCTGGTACACACATCGCAAGGTGTGGCAACCCCACTTGCGCTCGAGTGCGACTTCGTTGTTGCATGTCACTCCTGCTTCAAACGCCCCTTCAGCTTGTTGTATGAGCCTGGGCACACACGTGCCACTTGTGTGTATATATGTACATACATATATATATATATATATATATATATATATATATATATATATTCTGCACACTCGTCCATCCTAAATATGAAATCAAACCATCCCATGCAGGCCGGGTTCCCCCCCTGAGGTTCCCTTGAAAAAAAACACTATGCGGTGACATTTTTCGTTCAAACATAACATTTGTTGCACGAATCCCTTGCAACAGAATATGACGAAATGCGCACGCGCGCGTCGTCGCGCGCGCATGCCGAAATCTTTCAAAAACCTTCGGTGCCGGAAGAATTTCGCGGCAATCGAGTTTCCCAAAAACATACCAAAATACACGGTTTCGCAACACTGGTTTGCTAAAAAAGCTTCCGCGCGAGCTCTTGCGAAATCTTAAGGAAACCATAGGTTTTTCAAGATTTTCACAAAATGCTACCACACGGGCTTCGCGAGCGCGCATGTCGAAATCAGTCGAACGCCTTTGCGCGCGTGCCGTCGCGAGAATCCTTTGCAAAAAACGGGACGAAGTGCCGACGCGCGCGTCGTCGCGGGCGCATGCCGAAAATCTTCAAAACCCAAGGGGTTTCGGAAGGAGTTCAAAATCGTGCGTCCAAAAAACCTGCGAAAACCAAAGGTTTCGCAACACGGATTTTCAACAAAAACGTGCGCGCGCGCGCTCTTGCGTCGTCGTCGTCGTCGTCGCCGTCCTCCCTCCTCCCGCGTCGTCGTCGCCGTCGTCGCCTACGTCGTCCTCTGTCTTTTCTCGTGTTCGTCGTCGTCGTCCTCTTTGGCGTCGTGGTCGTTTCCGTCGTCGTTGTCGCCGTGGTCGTCCTTCCTCCTCCTCCCACGTCGTCGTCGTCGTCCGTCGTCGGCGTCTCGTCGTCGTCCCTCCTATTTCGGCACCGTCGTCATCGTCGTTGTCGTCGTCGTCTTCCCTCCTCCCTCGTCGTTGTCGTCGTCGGCGTCGCCGTCCTTCCTCCTTCGTCGTCGTTCGCGTCGTCGCCGTCCTCCCTCCTCCCTCGTCGTTGTCACCGTCGTCGTCGTTGTCGCCGTCGTCGTCCTTCCTCCTTCCTCGTCGTCGCCTTCGTTGGCGTCGTCGTCGTCGTTTTCGTCGTCGTCGGCGTCATTGTCGTCGTCGAAGTCGTCGGGGACGTCGTCGGTGTCGTCCTAGTCGTTGTCGTCGGTGTCGTCGTAGTCGGTCTTAAGAGGTTTTGCAAACCAAGTTGCGGGTGGGTGGGTGGGATGTTTGCGCGAGCAGTGGAGATGACGACCTCAAGTTCAGCAGAATGGGTTGCACCACGTAGGTTCTCCTTTCTAAAAGGAGAATAGACTCTACCCTCCCCCGGACTTATCCGTTCCCCTTTCGGGTATGTAATTCAAATATAATTCTGACCACTCGTCCATCCTAAAAATGAAATCGTACCATCCCAGGCAGGCCGGGTTCCCCCCCTGAGGTTCCCTTGTAAAAAAACACTATGCGGTGACATCTTGTTGCTTTAACATAGCATTTTTTCACGAACCCCTTGTATATATAAAAAAAAAAAAAAAAAAAAAAAAAAACGAAGTACACACGCGCGCGTCGTCGCGCGCGCATGCCGAAATCGTTCAAAAACCTTCGGCGCCGGAAGAAGTTCGCAATCGAGTTTCCAAACCACATACAAAAACCTATAGTTTCGCAACGCTGGTTTGCTGAAAAAGCTTCCGCGCGAGCTCTTGCGAAATCTTAAGAAAACCATAGGTTTTTCAAGATCCAAACGGGCTTCGCGCGCGCATGTCGAAATCTGTCGAACGCCTTTGCGCGTGTGCCGTCGCGAGAATCCTCTGCAAAAAACGGGACGAAGTGCAGACGCGCGCGTCGTCGCGGGCGTAGGCCGAAAACCTTCAAAACCCATCGGTTTCGGAAGGATTTCAAAGTCGTGCGTCCAAGCAACCTGCAAAAAACCCAAGGTTTCGCAACACGGATGTTCAACAAAAGCGTGCGCGCGCGCTCTTGCGTCGTCGTCGTCGTCGTCGTCGCCGTCCTCCCTCCTCCCGCGTCGTCGTCGTCGTCGTCGTCGTCTTCTGTCTTTTCTCGTGTTCGTCGTCGTCGTCCTCTTTGGCGTCGTGGTCGTTTCCGTCGTCGTTGTCGCCGTGGTCGTCCTTCCTCCTCCTCCCACGTCGTCGTCGTCGTCCGTCGTCGTCGTCCGTCGTCGGCGTCTCGTCGTCGGTTCCATGTCGTCACAGTCGTCGTCGTCGTTGTCGTCGTCGTCTTCCCTCCTCCCTCGTCGTTGTCGTCGTCGGCGTCGCCGTCCTTCCTCCTTCGTCGTGGTTCGCGTCGTCGCCGTCCTCCCTCCTCCCTCGTCGTTGTCGTCGTTGTCGTTGTCGCCGTCGTCGTCCTCCCTCCTCCCTCGTCGTCGCCTTCGTTGGCGTCGTCGTCGTCGTCTTCTTCGTCGTTGGCGTCGGCGTCTTCGTCGTCGTCGGCGTCGTCGGAGACGTCGTCGGTGTCGTCCTAGTCGTTGTCGTCGGTGTCGTCGTAGTCGGTCTTAAGAGGTTTTGCAAACCAAGTTGCGGGTGGGTGGGTGGGATGTTTGCGCGAGCAATGGAGATGACGATTTCAAGTTCAGCAGAGTGGATTGCACAACATAGATTGCGCAACATAGATTCTCCTTTCTAAAAAGAGAATAGACTCTACCCCCCCCCTGGACTTATCGCTTCCCCCTGGGATAATATGATTTCATATAGTTTCTGCACTCTTGTCCATATTGAATATGAAATCGTACCATCCCAGGCAGGCCGGGTTCCCCCCCTCTGAGGTCCCCTTGTAAAAATACTATGCGGTGACATTTCCTGTTGTAAAAAACACTTTTAAAAATAAATCCCTTGCAAAACGTATGCCGAAGTGCACACGCGCGCGTCGTCGCGCGCGCATGCCGGAATCCTTCAAAAACCTTCGGCGCCGAAAAGATTACGCAATCGAGTTTCCAAAAAAACATGAAAAACACACATAGTTTTGCCACGCTGGTTTGCTAAACAAGCTTCCGCGCGAGCTCTTGCGAAATCTTAAGAAAACAATGGGATTTTCAAGATGTTCACAAAATGCTACCAATCGGGATTCGCGCGCGCTCATGTCGAAATCTGTCGGACGCCCTTGCGCGAGTGCCGTCGCGAGAATCCTCTGCAACAAATGGGACGAAGTGCAGACGCGCGCGTCGTCGCGGGCGTATGCCGAAAAACTTCAAAACCAATCGGTTTCGGAAGAAATTCAAAATCGTGCGTCCGCAAAATTCACAAAAACCTAAGGTTTCGCAACACGGATTTTCAACAAAAGCGTGCGCGCACGCGCTCTTGCGTCGTCGTCGTCGTCGTCGTCGTCGTCGCCGTCCTCCCTCCTCCCGCGTCGTCGTCGTCGTCGTCGCCTACGTCGTCCTCTGTCTTTTCTCGTGTTCGTCGTCGTCGTCCTCTTTGGCGTCGTGGTCGTTTCCGTCGTCGTTGTGGCCGTGGTCGTCCGTCCGCCTCCTCCCACGTCGTCGTCGTCGTCGTCCGTCGTCGGCGTCTCGTCGTCGGTTCCATTTCGTTACCGTCGTCGTTGTCGTCGTCGTTTTCCCTCCTCCCTCGTCGTTGTCGTCGTCGGCGTCGCCGTCCTTCCTCCTTCGTCGTTCGCGTCGTCGCCGTCCTCCCTCCTCCCTCGTCGTTGTCGTCGTTGTCGTCGTTGTCGCCGTCGTCGTCCTTCCTCCTCCCTCGTCGTCGCCTTTGTTGGCGTCGTCGTCGTCGTCGTCAGCGTCGGCGTCGTTGTCGTCGTCGAAGTCGTCGGAGACGTCGTCGGTGTCGTCGTCGTCGTTGTCGTCGGTGTCGTCGTAGTCGGTCTTAAGAGGTTTTGCGAACCAAATTGCGGGTGGGAGGGTGTGATGTTTGCGCGAGCAGTGGAGAGAACAGCTTCAAGTTGAGCAAATGATTGATTCTCCTTTCTAAAAAGAGAATAGACTCGACCCCCCCCCCGGACGTATCGGTTCCCCCTGGGATGATACGATTTCGTAGATTTTCTGCACACTCGTCCATCCTAAATATGAAACCATACGACCCCAGGCAGGCCGGGTCCCCCCCCCTGAGGTTCCCTTGTATAAACAAACGCTATGCGGTGACATTGTTTGTTCTAACATGACACGTTTGCACGAATCCCTTGCAACAAATGAATCGAAGTGCGCACGCGCGCGTCGTCGCGCGCGCATGCCGAAATCCTTCAAAAACCTTCGGTGTCGGAAGGGTTACGCAATCGAGTTCCCCGAAAACAAACAAAAACACATGGTTTTGCAACACTGATTTGCTAAAAAAACTTCCGCGCGAGCTCTTGCGAAATCTTAAGAAAACCATTGGTGTTTCCAGATTTTCACAACATGCTACCAAACGGGCTTCGCGCACGCTCATGTCAAAATCTGTCGAACGCCCTTGCGCGTGTGCCGTCGCGCGAATCCCCTGCAAAAATTGAGACGAAGTGCAGACGCGCGCGTCGTAGCGGGCGTACGCCGAAAACCTTCAAAACCCATAGATTTCGGACGGAATTCAAAATCGTGCGTCCAAAAAACTAACAAAAACCTAAGGTTTCGCATCACGGATTTTCAACAAAAGCGTGCGCGCGCGCTCTTGCGTCGTCGTCGTCGTCGTCGTCGTCGCCGTCCTCCCTCCTCCCGCGTCGTCGTCGTCGTCGCCTACGTCGTCCTCTGTCTTTCCTCGTGTTCGTCGTCGTCGTCCTCTTTGGCGTCGTGGTCGTTTCCGTCGTCGTTGTCGCCGTGGTCGTCCTTCCTCCTCCTCCCACGTCGTCGTCGTCGTCCGTCGTCGGCGTCTCGTCGTCGTCCCTCCTATTCGTCGCCGTCGTCGTCGTCGTTGTCGTCGTCGTTTTCCCTCCTCCCTCGTCGTTGTCGTCGTCGGCGTCGCCGTCCTTCCTCCTTCGTCGTCGTTCGCGTCGTCGCCGTCCTCCCTCCTCCCTCGTCGTTGTCGTCGTTGTCGTCGTTGTCGCCGTCGTCGTCCTTCCTCCTCCCTCGTCGTCGCCTTCGTTGGCGTCGTCGTCGTCGTCGTCGTCGGCGTCGGCGTCGTTGTCGTCGTCGAAGTCGTCGGAGACGTCGTCGGCGTCGTCGTCGTCGTTGTCGTCGGTGTCGTCGTAGTCGGTCTTAAGAGGTTTTGCAAACCAAGTTGCGGGTGGGAGGGTGGGATGTTTGCGCGAGCAGTGGAGAGAACAGCTTCAAGTTGAGCAAATGATTGGTTGCACCACATAGATTGTGCCACATGGAGTTCATAACATAGGTGGCTAGACGCACACTGCGTTGGGCCCACACTGGCCAACACATGTTATATACGTATATCTTCATCAAATGGCGAATAACAATCTACCAACAAACATTAACAACTTGTGTTCCGACCGGAAACCGCATGAACTCTGTGCGCTCGCACGCTGACATCTTGCGAGCAAGCTATTGTCAAATCACTGGCAACGCACGGGCATGCCGAAAGCATTCAAACACCATCACGAACCCCACCGACTCAGTGGAATAATACAGGCCTGGGCACGCGTGTGCGTCCGCCGCGTGCGCACGTCGAGATTGGGCCCAACACACCAGCACAGAAGTGCTTAATGCCTCAAGATAATCAGATGGGTTTCATTTACAGTCAGACAGTATGATAAGGATGAGCGATAAGGATGTGAAGGCATTGGACGCCCATTTCGAAGCGTTTCGAGCGGGGCGCGGCCAGCGAAAGCGGCGAAGGATGAACCGAGGAGGCAAGGATGCAAGGGTACCCTTGGGAAGGTTGCTTATCTTACTATGCGGGCTGACTGTAATGCCTCGAAATAAACATATGGTTTGCATTTAAATCATATCTTGGTGTTTGAAGCTCTGCGGGCGAGCACTGTGTCACCACCTTCACCGGCACAAACAATGCCTTGCATCATCGCCAACGGCACCATTGCAATCGTCACCATCATGAAAATCACGGTCAACGGGATCCGAACCACCGCCAGCATCGTCGTTGTCGGCGCCCTCGATCAGTGTCTGAGCGTGGGCACTTCTTCACTAAATTCACCAGCACCATGGTCATCACCACCGCCAGCGTCGTCGTTGCCTTGTCGTTATCGCCACCATCAGCGTCAGCACCATCAACTATCGTCGTCGTCGTCGACGCCGCCCTCACAGCCATCGTGAACATCGACAGCGTAATCGCCATCGACGTTGTCGCCGACCAGTTGTGTTTGGCCAACACGTTGATGGTTGGTAGGTGGGAAGTTAGTGCATGGAGTGGGATTGACAACTGCAGCACATTTAGACTAAGTCACAGCACCACACAGCTTGCACCGCACTTTACGCCTACACGGCATGGCTCACATCCGACCGAATACGTTCTGCAATCACCAGAATCAGACTATCACTATTTCGCGATCAGCTCCCTCGACACCGTGCTGCTGCGTCCTGCCCCTCGTGCCAAAGCAAGCATGTGCGCCGTCTCAATGTACTTCCCCATGCGCCAGCGTCTGCGAACCATGCTGAAGGGCTAGCAAAACGCTCCAAGATCCACAGCAGGGCTAGCCGTCCTGACACCCGATAGCGAGATAACACTTGTCATCAGCCTCGGGTCAGCAGTAAACGCAGCATCATCAAAGGGAAGGGTCTGGCGCGCGCGCACGGACCCCCCTGAGATCCAAATCCCAGCTTCAGTTTGAGTCCACATCATGCTTCATCTGCCACTGCCAATGTCTCACGTCGAGCGATCGATGGCGCCGACGGGAGATGAGGGCCTTGTGAAAACGCGTGCTGAGACGAACCAAAATCCAAACATACATCCCTGGCAAACGCACAAGATGAGCGACCGGCGCATAATGTTCTGGCGTTTTATTGCTGCGTTCGCGAGAGCACGCTTCTTTGCTGTGGAGCCATGGCCACACGTAGTCGTGGTTCCTGGCCACACGTGAGAGTCCATGCGTGAAAACCGGTTGCTCCCCAACTGATGGGGAAGGGGACTCCTCTCTGCTGCAGCCTGCCAGGGAGGAGGAGGAGGAGGAGGAGGAGGAGGACGTTGACGACGAGGAGGCAGCGAAGGCCCGCTTGCGCACATGCCCTGGCACCGTGTGCGTGCGCGGCGACGTGCGAAGGCTACACACCAGAGATGCCTCTGAGATTGGAGAAAAAGAGCCCCGAGGCTCTCGACCCGTCGACCGACAACGAAGTCGGCCGAGGGCTTCGAGGCAATACCGGCAGCCCGACGAGGGAACATCGAAGGGATAATCCTCCTCACGCTGCTTGCTCCTCCTCCTCGGACGCCGACGGGCGACAACGAGGACGACGACGAAGACGACGACGAAGACGACGACGACGACGGCGGCGGGAATGAACGACGACGGCGGCGAACGAAGACGATGCCGCGGCCCGCTTTCCGCCGACGCCGCGCCGCTGCCGCCGTCGTGCTCCTCGACGGCGGCGGCCACGAGCGGAGGGCTGCGGGCGGCCTGGTGGACGGCCTGGCCTGGGGCGCTGGCCTCGGTGGCGGCGAAAGCGGTGAAGGGGGCGCCCTCCTGGGCGTCGCGGGGGCCCTCTCCGTCGCGGCGTTTGGACGAGGTCGGTGAAAGGCGGGGCTCTTTGGGGAGTTGCTCGGATGGTCTGTCATTGTCTGGATCATCCTCAGAACGCGCGTTCGTCCACCGACGCCCTTCAATATGACGCAGACGGGGTGTCTGCTATCGGTGGAATTGAGTGCGTTGAGCACCCATTGGGATGACCCACGCCCTGAGTATCATCGAACCAAAGTTCTTGGACGCGTTGCGACCGTGTCGGGCCTTCGGTGACATGCGGGAACCTCTAGGGACCCACGTGAGGCAGGTGAAACCGCCAGGGTCGTCGTCGTCGCCGCCGTCGGCGCCGCTGCCGCCGTGGTCGCCCTTCTTCGTCGTAGTCGTTGTCGCCGCCGTCGTTTTGGACGTCGTCGTGGTGGTCATCGTCATCGCCGTCGTGGCGACCGCTGAGCGAAGACGACTGTGCTGGCCCTGTCGCCGACAACCGATAGGGCAGCCACGGAACCGGTTGAACTCTGAATGCGGACGTTCGTCTGAATGCTTGACGCGCACGAGGAGACGGGAGAGGGCTGCATTCTCAGAGGGAAAGGATGCAGGGCATGGAACGACCCAGCGTGGGCCCCAACCAGTGGGTTATTGCACCCTGGATGCGCAGCATGTGTTGTGCAATTTCTGTGGTACGATCTGCGTACCTGCGTGTAGAACAAGTGAGTTCCAAGTATGCTGTGCAGTCTGTGTGGTGCAAGCTACGTAGTACAATGTTTTCGTTGCGTCCCAGGGATCTTTATGGGGAAAGCTTAGGCCGTCTGTGGCCCGCCTTGTGGCTCTCTGGGGGTCTTGCGGGCCGCCTGGGAGCGGTAGCGGGGGCTGCTCGAGCTGTGTGGGGCGCTCTCCAAGGTCGGACAGGCGGGCGCGTGATGGGACAAGCGCAGGGGAGAAGAGAGAGACAAGAACACACGCCGAGATCAAAGAGGGGGCAACAAGAGATGGAAGGGCATGGCAAGAACAATGCAGGATGCTGCAGACCCAGTGATATGATATGCTTGTATTCCAAGCGTACGATTGTCATATATGATAATGCTTGTTTTACAATCGTATATAACATGTCATTTAAGCGTAAGGGCGTCCGACGCAGACTTGTAAACACTTGTAAACATAAGTCATGGCATTAACCTTAAAACCACAAAGTTGCATTGATGTCCCATGGTTGCCACGCGGTTGTCACGATATGTTCGGTTTTCCTGTGGTTGTCTCGTTGTTGTCCCGTGGTTGCCCCGATATGTTGTTTTTTTGCCAGGGGCGGGTGGTGCAGCGCGATCAGCGCAGGTACTTCGACGCAAAAGAAATCCAATAATGCACTTGCACGCTCGAGACGACCGATGGAACGCGGATCATACTATGTCAACCGATCATAATTATCACCCAGTTCCGCTCTCAAAACCAGCGCTGGCGCAAAGGCGGGCGGTGGGGGTACCCTCAGACTGCCCGTCCACTCAACAATCAGGACACCTAGCCGATCGAAACATTAGTCATACAGGGTGGGGGGCAAGTTACACGTTTCATTATTGGGGCGAGGGCGGGGGAAGGGGGCGGATGTGGCATTGGGTATCCAGGGGTGCACCCCGTAGGAGGCGAACGTTCCCGCCTTGGGATTGCGCATGGGTGAACACGCTCGGGATCGACATCGCTTTGGCCAACCATTTTCGCCTGGCCAAGGTTCCTATTATGTTTAACCACCCTTCTCATCCTCCTCCTTCCCCCGTCATGTTCCTCGTCGTCCTCGTCGTCATCGTCCTCGTCGTCGTCGTCCTTCTTCTCCTCCTCCCCATATCCTCCTCCTTCTCCTCCTCCTTTTCCTCCTCCTCCTCCCCCGTTCCCACCTCGTCCTCCTTTTACTCCTCCTCGGTCCTCCTCCTCCTCCTCCTCCCCCTTTTCCTTCTGACGGGCTCCCTCCCTGGAGGCTCATTGGGAGCCCAACTATTCGCGCGTGTGGGCAGCAAATGGAATGCAATGTTGAATTTCGCCGCGATGGGATTACTGTAATTTTGGTGATCGGTGATCTCTCCTCCTGTCCCCTCGTCGTTTTCGGTTCCTCTATTATCTTTTCCTACATTTTACATCCTACATTCCGCTCGTTCCCATAATGCCTATACCCTTGTTCTCAAGGAGTTCGATCCCTGTCCTGATCCTGAAATGGCCGATTGGCCCCGTGCGGCATCTGCCGTTAACGGCAGAATCCGCATGGGGTCAATCAGCCAACTCGGCAATGTTTCCCCCTCCTCGAGATCCCACTCCTGCGCCATGTTTGCGCCGACGGTTGACGGGCGGGCTGGGCAACCTCGGAACCAGGGCAACGCCGATGAGGAGGCAGATGTTCGAGCCACACCTCAGCCTGCAGTTCGGGACGGCCCCGGCACCACCCGAACGTTCGCGGCAAGGCGCGATTCCGATGAGGCAGGATCGAGGAGGACGAGGAGGAGGAGGAAACGGAGAAGGAAAAGGAGGAGGAGGAGAAGGAGGACGAGGGGAAGAGGGGGGGAGAAGGAGGAGGAGGAGGAGGAGGAAGAGGAGGAGGAGGAGGGAACAGAGAATGAGAAGGAGGAGGAGGACAAGGATGATGATGATGATGAGGAGGAGGAGGAGGGGGAGGAGGAGGACGAGGAAGAGGAGGAGGAGGATATGAGGAGGATATAGGATAAGGTGACGCAAACTCAAGGGGCATAAAAAACGCTTCTGAAAATCAACGTAATTTCCAGAACAATGAGAAACCCTGGAACAGCAGGCGGCGAGTGAGGAAGGCGGGCCAAGGGGCCAGCCTCGCGGGCCTGAGGGCGAGGTCTGGAGAAGTCGGCGCAAGTGTGCGATGTCTCTCACTCTCTGTCTCTCGCTCTCTCACGCCAGCGTCGGGCCTGCACTCACTTGCTGGGGACTTTGTCCTTGGAAAGGCAGTCGGCTTGCAGATTACAGCTCAACGTCCATCTCTGCAGCTGGCCTTTTCACCAAGGCTCTCACGCTGGGCTGTGGGCGCGGCCGAGCGGGCACTTGTTATCCAACTCGCCCTGCTGCGCCTTGTTGTCGCGCTGCTTCTTCTGGTCGTCGCTGAAGTCCCTCCACGCAGACTTGTCGTGGACGACCCATCCCCAGGGAATCCACGTCTCCTCCTTCTCAGGGTCCCACGCGTCCCGCGCCTCCTGCGGGATGAGCCCGTTCTCTGGCTTCGTGGCCAAGAAGGTGTACTCCTTCCAATCGCTCTCGTCGCACGGGATCCAGCCATACGGGATCCACGTCGCTGGATCGTTTTTGCCCCACGGGCTCAGTGGGGTCGCGGGGCTCGTCACGTTGTTGGAGCTCGGCTTGTTTGCGCCGATGGCCTTGTCGCCCAGCTCGTCGGCAGGGAAGGGGCCCTCGAGGAACGCAGTCTTCATCTCCAAGAGCCCTGCGCGCTCCGCCAGCTTGAGGGCCGCGGCTTTCATGGTGGCCAGCTGGTTGTGCGCGATGGTGATCTGTTCGAAGGCCATGTGGGCGCTGGCGTCGCTGCTGTACTTGAGCATCGCCATGGCCGACTCGCCGTGCACCAGGCACTTGGACAGGCGCCCCGCGTGCTCGTTCAGGTCCTTGCTTGCCTGGTTCACCGTGCCTGTCGCACTGCTGATCACCTCGGGCGTGGCCGCCAGAGTCTCGCTCATCGCGCGGTTCACGTCGTTCTTGCCAAGACCAAGGGGCATCCCGCTCATGCCGTATACAGCGGCCGCGCCCTGCGGCGCTTGCAGGGAGGTGCTCGCGTTGGTCGCGCAACCGTTTGAGCCACAATGGCTGCGGTCGATTACCAGTACCGTCGCCCCCATCACACGTAAGAATTGGCCAATTGTCGAAAAGGAAAAAAAGGTGCGGCGCACGCCGCTGGCCAACCCAGCCGCAGGCCGTTCTCTCAAGAGAACCGCCCCCGATAAAGGCAGAAGCGGATGGGGGGGCGAAGAAGGAGGAAGAGGAGGAGGAGGAGGAGGAAAAAGAGGAGGAGGAGGAGGTGGACGAAGGACGATGAGAGGAAGTGAGTATGGTGGGAGCTCGTTCTCTGGGGGCACATAGCACCCGCCCCGAACAGCAGACATGAGCCGCGAAGGGGGGTGGGGCTTGATGATGACGCTGATGATGATGAAGATGATGACGACGATGGAGATGATGATGATGATGCTGATGATGATGATGCTGATGATGATGATGAAATAATGACGAATATGATGATGGTGAGTATGGTGATGGCTGTGGCACTCATAGTTATGATGTTGAGGATGAGCATGACGATGATGATGATAACGATGATGATGACGACTGCGGCTGAGAGCGTGACAGAGCCATCGGCCCGCTCTCCGAGCATGTGCCCGACAGACCACCGCAGGAGCGCTGGGGGAAGAGAGCGACAGGGAGAACAGTTGCTGTTTTTTCGCTTTTCCAGCGCAGGAGTGAGCTGGCACGAGCGCCTCAAGCGGGCAATGTTTGCACACGCGCGCAAAAGGCGCTAACCGTATAGCGGTGGAAAAAAAGGGCTAGGTTGAGCACGCGGGCGAGAAATGCCGGCGCCTGACTCGCAAGTTCAATTGTCGCCGTGTTGAGTTCCAACGGGGTCCAGCGCATTTCCAACGATATTCCAACGGCGGTTGCGTGCCAGCGACACTCGCCCACCGCCAGAGTGCGCGCTCAAGTACTGCAGCGATATCTAGCATGCTGCCAGCATGGGCATGCGGAGAGCGACTGGATACGAGAGAAATGAGTGAGCGAAGGGAGAGCAGCAAGTGGGCGAGTGAATTGCAAGGGGGAAGCGGACATGGAGGATGGCCGACGGTGAGGAGTGGGGGAGAAAGGGTCGGGGTGAGAGGGGCATGAGGATACGAATGATGGAGGAGGATGAGAGCGAGACTGGGTGGCTTGAGCTGGCAGTCGAAGCTCGACGCCAGCACTGCGTGCGCAGAGAGATGCGCTTCAAAAAAAAACGCTACTGCCACGCTCGCTTCAGCCACGCCACTCGCCAGCCCGACATTGCCCAACCTCTCCCTCGCCAGGCCTGGCGCCGCGAGCTTGGCATCGAGCTTCGGGCGCGCAGCTGTCGGCTTCAAACTGGGCAGCGACCACAGAAGCGAGAACATTGCAGAAATCGCGCGGGTAAACTTGAGACCCCTTGATTGCGCGGGCCCCAGTCACCCGCGCGCCTTTATTGCGCCGCCAACCCTTCAACCCAGGCTTGGTCAGCGGCTCCCTGCGCTGCTGAGCGACGACAAGTGGCGTGGCTACAACGCCGACGCGCGAGCGAGCCTCGCCGACAGATTTCCTGAAATCCTTCAAACACTTGCTGGGAAAAGTGGTGTGCAGCTCGGACGGTTTCATCGCTGCTGCGCCGAAGCCGCCCATGTAAGTAAATGCGCGCTCAGCGGAGCACGAGGCAAGGGAAGACATGATACCTGCGTGCAGGTAGAATAGGCTGTTGTTGGGCTGCTCGACCATCCAATACACGCTGCGGGCGTGCGCGAAAGACAGCATCCACGACCTGGGGCGCGGCATGAAATGCATGCGCGGTGCAGAGTGGGACAGATGAGCATTGGGCGAGGCTGATAATCGGACAGTGAGAGCGGCGGCAGAGGGCATGGGGTCATTACTCGAGGTTGTCCTTGCAGGGTCTGCGATGGGAAGTAGCTCGGGTGGAGAAGGGGGCGAGAGACGAGGAGCGGGGGGGGGGTGTGAGTCGGGGCGGATGATCATGAGGGCGGTTGCAACTATGATTTTCAAAGCCCCATTCTGACACGACTGCGGCAGCATGGTTCGCATGGAGCACGCCCCCCCTCGAGTCGTTTCCAATGATGTCAGTGCGCCGTCGCTTCGTGTGCCCCATCGAGAGGTGGAGCCACGTGGAACATTGCGGCGCAAAGAGGATAGAACCGCGTGCCACGACAGCGGCGGCAACGTACATGGCATACAACATGCCGATCAGCACAGTTACGTCTTGGTATGCAAAGTGGCGCACGTCGAACGCGAGCCCAATCAAACAACGCTCACATACTGCACGACTGGCGCCACCACTGCCCGCAAACATCTCGAGGAAAGATGTGGCGCGACCGATGCCTGGGATGACGTTCCACAACTCGGCTGCCGCTGCCGATGACATGCGAGCCGTGTCTTCTGGTTCCCTGAGACGGCCCGGCACCCCGTTCGCAATCATGGTTCTGGCTGCCACTGTCGCCCAGCGCCTAGCCTCAACACTCTCAGAAGAAACGAACGGCGCCCCTGTCGAACACAAGGTAGGATGCAACAGTAGAATCAGCAGCGCCACCCAGAAACGAGCGGAAGCCATGATGTTGGGGCAGATACCCATCGCGACAGCGTCAGTCTGCCTTGAAGTTCCAAAAGCACAAAGCACCTGAACCCAAAAGTTCGTCGGTGGCAATATTTAGCTATATCCCGCAACAGCAAATTCAACCCTTCATCCACGAAACAATTGTAAGCTTTCGGTGACCCGTGAAACTCAACTCTAATAGCCGCATGTTTTTACTGAGGGAGGCGGCGCGGCGAATGGACGGGGCGGAGAGGAAGGCGCGAGGAGAGGTGCGAGGACGGGGGGGTGGGGGGGGGGGGGGGGGGTGGGGTGGGGTGGGTGGGGGGGGGGGGGGGGGGGGGGGGGGGCGAGATAAGCGCGAAGGATAATGGTGCCTATGGGAGAAAGGGGGGAGCGAGGCAGAGAGAGAGAGAGAGAGAGAGAGAGAGAGAGAGAGAGAGAGAGAGAGAGAGAGAGAGAGAGAGAGAGAGAGAGAGAGAGAGAGAGAGAGAGAGAGAGAGAGAGAGAGAGAGAGAGAGAGAGAGAGAGAGAGAGAGAGAGAGAGAGAGAGAGAGAGAGAGAGAGAGAGAGAGAGAGAGAGAGAGAGAGAGAGAGAGAGAGAGAGAGAGAGAGAGAGCGAGAGAGGAGGAGGAGAGGAGGAGGAGGAGGGGAGGAGGAGGAGGAGGAGAGGAGGAGGGGAGCAGGAGGAGCAGAGGAGAGGAGGAGGAGAAGGGGGGTAGGAGGCGGGGCGCTTTGACGGACAAGCTCGCCCCCCCCCGCCCGCCGAATGCCCCCGCGCGGGGGCCTGCGGCCGAGCCCATTCAACTAGCGCCCCATCGACCCCAGCAGAAGGACCCGCGCGCCCAGGGAGGCGGCAAGGGAGGTTGCTGCATTATATTTATATATATATACACACATTTTCTCCCCGTGTTCCTCCTCCCCCTCCTCGGCTTCGTCGTTGTCATCCTCTTCCTCCTCTTCCTCCTCCTCCTCCTCCTCCTCCTCCTCCTCATCGTCATTATTTTGCCTGCTCGCTCCATTCCCCCCCCCCTCCCCTCATCCCCCTCCCCCGCAGCCCCTCCAAACGAAAGCTGGGTCCTGTCGGCGAGGTGCAACGCCAAGTGGTGTTTCGGCGACATATCGATGCTTGCAGCATGGCAGCACCTCACATGTAGAACCATTTGCTCTCGCATGGTAGCGATGCCATCTGACGAAACTACGTTAGGCTGAGCCCGCATCACCTCAAAAAGTCTCTGCGACGATGCCCCCGCGCCCAGAAGCGGGCCGCCGAAACGAGGGGCCCCTCCATGTTGGACCAGCTCGTATACAACAAAGTCTAGCAGTAACCCTGACTCCGCCGCCTTGAGGCTCATGTGGCCGCCAGGGTGTCGCGTGTTCTGAGAGCCGCTGTTCGCCTTGCCCTTTTTCACCAGAGCCCCGAATGCCCATCCACCCCTCGCACCTCATCATATCGATAGTTGCAGCTTTTCGAGCCGAACCCTACGGGCGACGAAGCATCGCGAGCATGACCCCCCCCCCCCCCCCCCCATTCGGGCGCCCCCTACCAAACAAACAAAACATGGAACACAGGGTCCTTCGTCGAATAACCACTTTGCTTCCCCATCATCTTAGCTGTGAGGCCGTTCAGACGACCCCTTGGCTCAATACGTTTGTCACGTTGCCACCGCGCCAATTCAGTCCAGAGCTGACGAAGTCCAAGTCTTGGATCAGTTTGTCGCTCCCAGTAAAGCCCCACGGGTTCTCTAATACAACCCCCCAGAGACAAGCTGAAACATGCCTCATCACCACGCCGAAGTGCAAACAATGCATGGCATCGATCGCCAATGCGCGCGCGGGGCTGGTGCGCAACGCCAAACAAAATAATGGGCAGCGGTGGTGCACCGAGTCCAAGACTAAACCGCTGTGTGACAGCCTCGACCCCCAGAAAATCAAGCGGGCGGGCATGACTACATCTGAGAGGCACGCGATGTCGTAGAGAGCGCACGATGGTTCCAACCTGTCACCTCGCAGTAAGTTTACGTCTGCAATGCGGACATCGCGTTGCATGCGCCGACTGCGGAAATGTTCCTCGATTTTTTACCACTTGGTTTGAGCCATCGGAGCGACTGATGGAGCAAACGTAAATGCTCGTGCGTGCTGATGGTGATGTCAACCTCACACTGCCGCACTGCGTTTTCATAGTCGTCGTGCGCGCGAATCGGCCAGCGCTCCGCGCTGCTGTCCAATATGTTATCTGGGGCACTGTGCAGATCATCCTGATTCAGTTCACAGACTTGGCAACAACTATCTTTCTGCCCCCACGGCGACAAACCTAATGTACGAGAGTGTTCACACCAATCACCTTTCACAAAGAGCAGCACTGCTGAGTAAGACAGCTGGGGATCCTCGGGGGCCTGTCCTAAAGGCCACGGGGCGCCGTTATGCATGGTCGAGGGCCGACGCCCTTGCGCCATGCCCTCAAGCTGCCACCGAAGACACGATAAAAACTGGAATATCGAACACCAAGCCCGGCACCCGCACTGGCATTCGTCGCTCTTCCGCAATGTGCACAACAGGTGGCGCCTGGCTGTAATTAAATTGATAAGCCAGAAGCCGACCATTGAATCCGAGCGGCCTGCTGCTTGTTGAATGTACGCCACCCCGTCTACATAGGCGCCCACTGGAACGGGCATGGGGCGCCCAGCAGCAAGAGCTTCTACTGCAAGAGGGTGGGTCTGGTACGCGCTGGTGTCCATGATGCTTGCTGGGCGACCTTCTCGGGCCATGCGAATATGATCCAGTGTGATGGGGTCTGATGCTAGTTCGTCTTCGATGGCTTCGCACCCGAGTTTGACCGGCACACCGGGGGCAGTTCTCAGGGGCGAATTGTTGACTTTCATGGGGACTTGTAATAGGTATAGGTGTTTGGGTTGCGGAAGAACTCGATCGAGATGTTCTTGGTATTTGCCCGATTGGAGACCTTCTTGTTTCGCATATTGCTGGAAGTGGTCGCCTGCAACATTGGCTTGAGCGCAGAAATGACAGGCGACGCAAAATTGTTGAGCTGCGATTCGGCGCGAGCCATGCAGGGATAAAAGATGCTTCAGCAAACCAGCGCCAGCATTCCGTTGCTCCGCCGTGGTGTTCCCCCACGCTGCTCTAGGGCGCCCGCGCGCAGTGCGACTTCTATCAGCCGTGCGCGCGCGCGGAAGCGCCCGCGGCAACTGCAGACGATGCTGAGCTTAAACAGCTCTGGCCTCCCCCCCCCTCCCCCCGTTTCAGCACTGTCCGCCCGTGGGCGACGCGTGTCTGATTTATATTTGAGTAGGGGTTGCAAAAGGCGCACGAATGCTCGCCAAACACGGGGCCCGAAGCTGAGTCCAGAATCAAAGCCCGCACGTTGCACATCCAGTGAACCCAGGCCGCGGGGTCGGAAGACATTGCCACTGGTGGTGCTCTCTGTCAGATGAGGGACGCGCACAACCCCTTGCCACACGCGCGACAAACTAAACTGCTGGGCCCCGGTGTTTCGGCATGAGCTCCCCATCCCCTCGGTTTCGCACTCTCACTGCTGCCTGCCTTAGCGCTGCTTCAATCTCGTTTGATTTCACAATCAGACTCAAGTAAACTCAACTCAACTCAACTCAACTCAACTCCTCCACCTCCTCATCTGTCTCCTCCTGCTTTCCCGCCTCGTCATTCGTCATCGTCACATGCTCATCTCACTACGCTCGTACTCTCACTCGTCTATGTGATTGCAGTTTTGATTTCCAACGTGGTCAATGCGTTTCCAACGCGTTACCATTGGCACGTGCACCCCCGATCGCGCACCGCCCATTTACCCGCGCCAGTGTCCGTTCGTTTATCGTTGTTGATGCGATTCGGTTTCTTATTTACGCTGGTTTGCCCGCCCCGCCCCGTTGCCCCGCGATCTCGGTGAGCCGATGTAGCTTGCCGCACTGACGCCGCGACAGACCGATCAGGCCGCGCGACTGCGCGGTGACCAGGCAGCGTGGGAACACATTGCCACGAGCGAACAAAAAGCGAGCTCGAGCGAACGACGCGATGAGAGACATCGTGCAAGAGGGCAGCGTCTGCGCGCGCCTCGAGGACTGCGCAGGCGACCGCGCCCGTCGGGGACAAGATGCCGAGGGCATTGGCCTAGTATTCACGCAGAATGCTTGACATGAAATACGAGCTGGCACACCCCTCGTGCCACTCGCTTGCGCGGAATGCAGCCTACGCAGTGCGAGAGCAATGCCCGTGCCCCGTTCTAGCATCAGCACCCTCCCGCGAGCGCGCTGGCTCTCTCCCGCCGCCGCCAGGAAACGTTGCGACCGACTTCCACCGACTCCAGGCGCGGATCGTGGCTCCCCTCCGTTGCCCAGATCTACCCCCCATATTCCTCCGCCTCATCCGCCTCCTCATCCTCTGTCGCCTCGTCGCCATCATCCTTCTCCTTGTCCTCATCCTCCGCCTCCTGTTGCCATCATCGTACTCCCCCTCATCTACGCCCTCGTCGTTGCATCCATGGTCGCCGATCACATTCGCTCCCCTGTTCACCCAATTCCACTGCCCATCGGCAAGGACACAAGTGTGCCAGAGCAGGTCGAATGTTACATTGGATTCAAGGGCATGTCAGGCCCTGTTGTCAATGGCGCAAGGATGCAAGGCCCACTAGAAGGCGGCCCTCTGCCTGCGCAGTCGATACCCACATTGCTCTCGCACGCAGAAAGCAGGCGGGGCGGCCGCGCAGCTGGCACTCCCTCTACCGATGACAACGTCGATGGTGCCATCGGCGAAGTTGGTCAGGATGGCGCACCCGCCGCCCTAGCAGCGGAGTGTTTTGTTTTATCGGGCACGCTGCCATCAGCACCCTTTTCCTCGTCATCCTTACCCGCTTCGTCATATGTCGCTTTCTCATCATCAATTTCCTCGTCTTCACCCACTTCCTCTCGCCCTCGTCGCGGCCCAATCCACCTTGTTGTCGCCATCCTTCGACGTTGCCGCCTCCGTCCGCTCTTCGACGCATCTGACCTCTCTATCCCGCATCCGCTGCGAGGTACCAACATATACATCGCGAGCTGTCCAGCCAGACCACGCGTAAACGCGTGAACAGGCAGGCAGAGACGTCAGACATATGGACACAGACAGACAGACGGATGGACAGAAAGACAGACAGACATCGGCAGACATCCGCAGACAGGCAGACATATGTCCGTCCATCCGTCCGTCCACCCGTCCGTCTGTTCGCATGTTTGTCTGTCAGCTAGACAGACAGATGGAGAGAGGGAGACAGACAGAGACAGAGACGGGACGAGAGCTGGGAAATGAGTTTGCTTGGACAAGCTGCTGGAAGGATCTCACGTGCCGCGAGCGAACGAGCAGACGAGGAGGGGCGGCCCCATTCCGCCCGCCCCTGCGCCGCGCCCAGGCGGAGTCGCTCTGGTGGCGTGGCACAGGCGACCGCGCCCCGCGCATTGCCGAGGGATTGCTGAAAGGGAAAGCTAGTGCGGCACGATAAGGGACGAGGAGGGGAGGGGCGGGTGTCATGAGAGGCGAGGAAAGAACAGGGCGAGTAGGAGGGGGCGAGACGTGTCGGCAAAGAAGTGGATGGTATAAAAGTAAGAGGTGGGCAAGGATAAACGTGAGAAAGTAGCGATGGCCATCGCGTCGCCCTGCCACACCAACTCTGACTGCTTTGCGGTTCGACCGC